>APFE030612306.1:29825-88666 GCA_000404065.3 Pinus taeda | reverse complement strand
GCAAAAGAGTGGAAGAATTGGACTATCATGTGAAGGACCGACTCTTATATCATTGTGGGAAACTCTGCATTCCACAAACTGAAAGAGTAAAGATAATTAGGGAAGCCCACACTTCTCTGATATCAGGTCATTTTGGGGTAAGTAAAATAGTTGCATAGCTGCAAAGGTTATGCTATTTGCCGAAAATGAGTGAGACAGTTTCTAGATATGTAAAGGGGTGTGCTATGTGTGCTAAAAGCAAGCCCATCAACAGGAAACTAGGCTTGTACACTCCCTTGCCAGTTCCTTCTCACCCTTGGAAAAGCATTTCCATGGATTTTGTTGGGGGAATGCCTAAATATAGGAAAGGTCATGACTATCTATATGTTGTTGTGGATAGATTCAGCAAAATGTGTATTTTAGTACCATGTAGTAAACAGATTACAGCTGAACAAACTGAAAAATTATTCTTTGAACATGTATGGGTTCATTTTGGATTACCCACTTTTATTATATCTGATCGAGACACTCGATTTGTGGGGAAGTTTTGGTCAAGTCTGTGGGAACTAATGGACACCAAATTAAAGAAAAGCACAACTTTTCATCCACAAAAAGATGGCCAGACAGAAGTAGTTAACAGGATGATGATCCAGCTACTGAGAGGATATTGCAGCAAACATCCTAAGCTTTGGGATGAGCACTTGTGCTATGTGCAGTATGCTTACAATAGAGCCAAACACTCTTCTACATAGAGATCTCCTTTTGAGACCTATTTTGGTTTCCTACCAAGGTCTCCCTTGGATTTTTTCTTTGGTAAAGATACCAGGGTTGATGGACACAGTGATGTGGACAAGGCAACTAGGTTCATTGAATAGATCCAGGAGATCCATCAGGCAGTACAGGAACAACTGGAAAAGAGCCAGGCCAAGTACAAGGTTAGGCATGATAAGCATCGGATGGAGCATAGTTTTCAAGTTGGAGTCCAAGTCTGGCTGTATATCAGCAAGGAAAGAATGCAAGGTGAAGGTAAAAAAATAAAACCTATAAGGTATGGACCCTTCAGGATACTTGATAAGATTGGTGAAAATGCTTTTCACCTTGATCTACCAGCTTAGATGCACATCTACTCAGTGCTAAATGCAGACTGTTTGAGGTTGTTTAAACCTTCAATAATTGAGGACCCTGAAGAGCAGAGTCAATTACCTTCTATTGATGACCTACTACCTGAATACCTTAATGAGTTACAGGAAGACATAGTGCTAGACAGGAAGGTGAGGATGATGCGCAGTGGACAGGTGGAATACCTCAGGATTGGGCTTAAAGGTTCGCAGCCGAGTAGTGCAAGGTGGATTGAGATTGGACAAGTGAGACAACAGTTTCCTCACTTAGTCGATGCTTGAAGAAAACCAACTTTTGGTGGTCCAAAATCTTTTCAGTTAGGAGGCCGTGATCCGAATCGGATCCATAAACGACTGTCATAGAACTGTGACTAAAACAGGTTGAACAAATCCTTGAAGAATCCAAACCACAGTTGAAAACACCCTGAACCAGTGGCCATGGCAGCTGGCGTGGAACGACGAGGACCTCGGTCAAAGTGCGCTAACCAAGGCCCATGGAGACTGTGCAAGAGGTCAAAATAGCCCCTGGGAGCCCCGGATCGAGAAAAGGAGCTGGTTTTTGATGCGTAGGCAAATAGGGCCGAAATGGTAGAGCTTAAGCACTTGGTCATGTTGGGAGCCAGGAGACCGCAGGCAGAAAAAAGGTAAAAAGCGCCAACGTACGATGGTCGGACCCACCGCTTGGAAACCGGCGGTTTGATCGGGACGCCCTTGAACGGTAAGCTATTTTAGAGAAAGCGGAGCGATCACAATCAATGATCGATGCATGGCAGTGGAGGAGAGAGAAAAACCGTCACGATCTCGCGTTATCAGTCGAGCAAGTCAACCATGCTCGACGTGCGAATGACGTTGGATTTGGAGGAGCCCAGATCAGACTGCTGAGATTGCGCCCGATGGACAGAGCAGAATTGACGGGGGATTAAGCCGCGATTTAAGAGGATTTGGAATCCGTTGACCACCACGGTGGAGAAAGCAACGAATCGAAAAGTGGGTTGACAAAGTTCCGATGGAGACATGTGGCTACTTCCTGAGCATTATGCTGACGCTAAACTAGGAATTCCAAGCACACAGGCGACATGCAAATCAACGCAGGAAGGAGAAGAAATGAACAGACATGGAGGTCGAATGGCTAAAGCCATGAGAAGAGACAGTGAACGGGGGATCAGAAGAGAGATTCAGATCGAAGAGTCCAAGTGACCAAGAGAGACAGTGAACAGTGAACCCTGAGAGGAGGACTGAGCAAAGAGAGCAGTAAAGCCAAGCAGAGGAGACAGATGGTCGAGCTGACCACAGGTAGCATCGAGCACTAAAGAGCTTGAAGAATCAAGCCTTCCCATAGAGGAACCTGTCTAGATTGAGCATCACAGTTGGATCTTTCCACTGTAAACCGAGAGTCACAGAGCAAGTAGGAAGAATAAGGCTCTGTGTACTCCAAGTGGCTTGGGGAATCCAAGAACCACCCTACCAAGCAAAATTTGCTTCAGGAGAACTCATATTGAGTCCCTGCACTTGTAATTCTCTACGTAAAGACACAATAAAACAAGGCCACCACTGAAGCTGGACCGGAGATGTAGCCCTAGAGACTAGGGTGAACTCCTTATTAAAAACCGTTAATGTCTAGTATTTCTTACTGTATTTCTCTGTTGTCTTTCTATTCAAAATGTCTGTGTATTGGCAATCTGATCGATTCGTTGTTTCAATCACACAGAACACACACACCAACACATGAGTCTGTAATACCTTTGTTTATTAAATCTTCAACTGAGGTCACTCATAGGGTGATTATTAGATTGTCTGTTCCTTTGAAGTTTCTTGAGGATTTCATCAGTCTTGGTGTACTTGGAAAAAGTAGTCTAAACTGGAAACAAATGCTTTAACTCATGCTCAACATAGAAAAGGTTCTCTAGACTGTCATAGAGTACTTTGCCTATGGGCAGTGCCTTCGGTGTTAATGTGCTGGTTGATGAACTTGCCTGGTTATCTGCATATTGATCCAATTTGTCCACATAATATATATGCTTCATTAATTTATTATTGATTACTAAAGGACTGGGTAGCCCTTTGTTCTGCAAAATATTAAATTTCTCCATAAAAGCATTGATCTCCTCCTACATGTTTTGGCATCTTCTTTCCAAGTTTTGCATTAGAGACCTTTTAGTCAATACCTTTTTCACTTCCAAAATAGTCCAAGTTCTATCTTCAATGCCAATTTCTTCCAGCTGATACTTATTCTTGCTATTCAAAAAATTTATAAGCCTGGTGGCTTCCTAAGGCATCCTTCCTAATTCTTCCTTTGTCCTCCAAATTTCTTCCAGCGCCACCTTTACTAAATCAATCTGTTCAAAAATTATTTGTATTGACAACTAAACATCATTTATTGACTGAGTGATGTTGGTCCAAAGAATCTTTTAATTGTCTGCCAAGGGCTTGTCAAATGTGAGTTCTTTTTCTAATGATTTCACCTTTTGTTCTAACCCTTTATTTTCCCTCACCTTTTCTGCAAAATTTATCTTTGAAAGATCATATTTATATTCTAAGGTACCATATTGTTCTTTTACCTTTTGCAACTCTGAAACTTGGAGCTTCATTTCCTTCATTGATTTTATCAATTCCTTTGTACTTAGACCTAAAGTTCCTGCTGGTGCTATTCCTGTACCTATACCTGTGATTGCTTCAACTGTGGCCAAAGGGACATTGGGTGCCAGAGATATTGCCAGTGTTGAAGGGACTACAGTGGAAACCACTGGTATCACATTTAGTGGCTGGGAGATCGACTCTCCCTGCTTGCTTTTGAGTGATCTTTCTAATTCTTGCTCGGTCTCCTTCAGTTGTTCATTAAGCTATAGGACCAACTCCATAAGCTCCTCTTCAGACTTCTTCTGAACAATTTCTGCAATTTTTGGATCTCTTGATGGGTCTTCATCTTTTTTCTTTATTAAGGCTTTTGCGGCCTTCACATCCTTTGGATTATGTCCCAGTCCAATTACTAACTCTTCTAAGGATTTAATTATGTTATATTTAGCCTGTGAGGAGGCTCTATCTAGTTGTAATTGGGCAGTTGTATTATTTAGATAATTTTCTAATCTTTGGGCCATCATGGCCTTACCTGTCAAAGTTGAATATATCATTTCTCCTATTTCCCTGTGTAGCTCAATTTGATCCAAGGGATGAATATCTTTGGCCATGACCTCTAAATTGGTTTGAAGATAATCTGCAACTGTTTGAGGTTTCTGTACTTTAGGTTTGAAGAGGCCCATTTCCATTTTGCCCTCCTTGATGTCATAGGTTGACATCAACCTATTTTGATTAGTGGGAGCTATTTTCAAGTATTGATTGTAAACCTAGATTCTTAATGGCTCATTCCTAGCTTTTATTTCCTTAAATTTCTTTTTAAAATCTAGGTTCTCACTTCCTGGAGGCTTGAAGGATGATACTTCAGTGCTCTGTTGTCTCTCTAGCTCCTGTCTCTGTGAACTAGAAGGTGTCCCACCTGCTGGGAAGTTTGGTGACTATCTACACCTTCTTTTCTTTGGCTGTCTATGGTTTCTTAAAAAATTTCCTCTTCTGAATGAGGATCTAGCCTATTCCTTTTAGCACCAGGTTGGTCTGATAGGCCAGTGGCAGCGGTAGCTACTTCCATGTCTCTCCTTTTGTTCATTTCCTCATTCAGATTAATTTGCAAAATTGGGGGCTCTTCTACATTAACTTGAGCTGGGTGAGACTGTGTTTGAGCCTGCTCTTGAGAAGTTTCAGGTTGCTTAGACATAATTGATTGTTCTGTTGCTTGGGTGCTAGTCTCTGGTCCCTTTCCCTTCGATGTCCCTGTAAGTGGTGTGCTAGTGTCCTACAAATGCTTCTGAGAGGTTTCAGCTATAGAGGCACTGATCTTTGATGCTAACCTTTGAGATGTTTCAAACTGTACCTGTCCAAAATAATCCAGGTCAAGTGTTTTTTCAAGATCCTTCATCACATTTTCTATATTGACCTGTTTAGCATTAGTTTCCACAAGGTACATTCCTTCCATTCATCCATATTGGCAAATTGTTCAATCTCTAAAATTTTGTGATGTATATAAGGTGATAGTCTATTTTTTGTCCTTCTATCGCAAATGAAACTATGGGGATCATAAAGAAACCAACTAAAACTTTTGTGTAGTTTAAGCTGATCTTCTAGAATTTTCTTTGCTTCTCTCCATGCTTCACTAGTGTTGCAGATGAAAGGGCCTAACTGACTCTTGATTTTGAGTTGTGCTTTCCTTTTGGCTTTGTGAAAGTGAACCAATTCTGAATTTATCATTTGTCTGTAATATTCCAATGCAAACAGTCTCATTGGAACATATCTAGGCAGCTTGAATGGGGAAAGTTCACATTCATATACTCTGATTTCTATATGGTTCTAGTATAAATACTAGTCACCCACTCTGTATTGTTTAGAGAGCTAGAGGATCTTCTTGATATCATCACTGATTCTGGGAGGTGAAACTCCTGTCAGCAAGGTAGTTGTTGGGTGTACAAACTGATCAATAAACTCATTATAAGAATAAGGGTTGTCATAAGATTCATGGAAGATGGAGGTCCAAAAGAAGACAAGCCTTGGGTTACCCTTAGTATCCAGTTTCATGACAGAAAATGGGAATTTGTCTGATTGGTAATGGACAATTAGGTGATATATAAAGGTGGAAAACTTGAAGAGCCTTTCATTCTCTAGTCTTCTGAACTGGTTATGAATTTTGTCAGCAATGAATGAGGCATAGTCATACTTGATAGTAGGGGGCTGTCCAGGAGTAAAGATAAACATCAACACTAGGGTTAGTTCATCTACATACTCATTAGTGTTGAATCCCATGACTACAAATATCATATCGACTATGATTTTACTTGTATCAGTGAATAAAACTTGTAGATAAGGAGGTGGGGCCTTGGTTTGATATTTCTTTAGTATGAAGGTCTAGCAGAGGCGATCAAGTTCAGATTGGGACAATTTAGCTGATTTCTCAAGTAAATGTCCAATGGAAATGGGGGTGAGGGCCTAGTTGGAGTGAAATTGCAACATCTCATTGATTGATTCAGCAGTTATTGGGAAAAGGACTGTTTGGTTGGGAGACATAACTACTCTGTGGTTGGGGTCATAATTAGCATGGCAATAATGGATTATGTTAGGGAAAACATGAACAGAGGGAAGAAAGTAGATGGGAAGATTGGATTCCCATAGTCCTACGACATCACAGCCATTCAAGTAGTTATCCCTACATTGGCAAAATATTTTGAGGTGATTTTTGTCAATGGTTAAGTCTTTTATCTGAAAGTCCTTATCTGCGAGAGGTAGATAGTCTAAATCTCGATGAGGAGCATTAATGCGTGCAACATTCAAAGCTACTAGGGTTTCCTTTTCTAGTTCTTGTGGATTGAAAAATGGAACTCATGTTTTCTTTGTGAAATTGGTAAAGCAGAAGGTCTAGGGAAATTAAATGACGAAAGCAATAACTGAATTATAATGAATTTGGGCCCTTTTCATCAATTTATAGTGGAAAATAAGTATTTGTAGGGTTTTTATCGAGAATTGTATAAATACTTATTTTTTGGGGAATGAACAATGGAATGTAGGTCCTGGATGTGGTTGGAGGTGTTATCGCTCAGGTTGTCCCTTGGCTCCTTAAGGGATACGACCGAGGTAACACCAGACCAATCTTTGGACTGTGGGTCCTAGCCTACCTACAATCAGAGAGGGCTCTCTCTTCGTAATTTAGCTTTGTTTAGGGTGATCTTAGGCTAGTTATTGAGTACAAGGGGTTTTGTTTTTTGGTGGGAAAGAGAATGGCTTCAAGTAGAGAGGTAATGCATCATGGGATAAATTTCAAACCATTGGGCATGGAGTCAGAGGAGCGGGACTGCTGGTGTGTTTTTCTTAGTCACGAGGGGGATATGGAGCAGATAGCTTCTCATGAAACAATTATTCGGGCTAAAAAGGATGAAGTGGAGGTCAGAGATGTAAGGCAACAAAGATATCTTTTATCTGGCTGACCGAGGTAAGGTGAATGGATTCTATCTAGGAATAGTTAAGATTTCCTAAATAACAATCATACATGGGTGATAAAGAACTAATATGAGCCATGAGGTATTCATATTAAAGCTTTAGTCAGAAGAAAACATATAGAACATTGCAAAAATTTAGTGTAAAGTGCTGTAAGGCAAATTGTAGATTAGTCCTTCTTTCTGCAATTGAAAATAGTGATAATGATACCAACATATATAAATTGATATTACAAAGGAAAGAGATACTTTATTGGTCCATATGACAGCATAAGAATTCCATGATCACCCTCCAGGCATTTAAAAAGAAGCATAGTAGACAATCCATTATCCAAACTCTTGAGTAATCCTTGATCTTTCAGCAAAAAACTTTCAATAATACAGCGCGGGTATGGAGTGTAGCAAATCAACCAGCCAGGATTGAAAGTTTAAAGAAATGAGAGGCAAAAGAATTTCTTATTTAGCATAACAGCATGAAGGTGAAAGAGCTCTGTCTAGGAGCTGTCAAAAATTTCTTAGATAAGTGCCAAAACATGGGTGAATTCGAGGAGATATGAGGCAAAGGGAATTCACGTTCATTACCAGTTCAGATGAAAACATAAAGAAATAGCAGACCTTGAGCATAGAGTGTGGCTCAGCAAATTCTAAACTAATCTTTCTATCTGCTATTTAGATGGTGATACGAGCATATTATGAGCATAAAACATTAAAAAAAACAGAGATGAGAGGCACTTATTGAGTCATGTTGCAGCTCTAGAATTCCGTAATGCCCCCTTCAAACATTAAAATATAGCACATAGTCCATTTTCCAAACTTCAGCAGTCTTTGATTAAGGAAATCGTACCAGATGTACATAACTAGTCTCTCTCAGAGTCTATTGACCTATTCTTTCTTTTTTTCCCGCTCCTTAAGATTGAGTATAGGGTGGTCTATATAGGGAAATATTTACAGACTTCCCTTGAACAGGTGTCATAGGGAAAATATCAAAAAATATCTCTAGATCATATCTGAAAAAATATCTATGTAGTGACTGTCTTTAACTCATCGTTGGGCTGGAAATTAATACATAAATATCTAAAAAAGAGCTGCGCTGAGGCAGCTGGCAACTCAAGTCATGCAACGAAGGGTTGTGTATTGAATCCTTTTGTCTGTATCGTTCAGGCGGTTCTGCTGCCCTTAAGTGGCTTTAAGATTTTTTAATATGCGCTGGTGAGCTTTGATGGCTCTGAGCTGCTTTATTTATCTTTGCGCAATTTCTTTGTTGTCATCTGCTTTGCATTTAAAGTCCCCTGCTGATATTCATAATTTATACACTATGTCGGTTCGCTGATACTCTTTCGCTGTCGAATCGGGCTTTCTCTTCCCTCCGAAGCACTTCAAACTGTCAAGTCGCCCCTACTTTATCTCCTGTGATGTCTGTCTGGTGATGAAGGTGGGACGAATTTTCCTTAAAATAATTTCCCAGGTCAGTCCTTCACCGCCCATTGCCGCGTTTCCAATGGTCGTATCTCTGATTTGACATGGATATAGCAATCGATGAGTCATCATCCATTAGCTTTCCTGCCGACTTAGTTCACTTTCAATATGCCCATCAGAGTATCTACTATCGACAGATGAACTTTCTTGACGATCGTCAAGGGACTCGTCATGCCTAGCAAAAAGTTCATCTATGACAACTTCTGTTTTATTTTCACTGGAAGCCAGAGGTTTTATCTTGTATTTAATATATTCTGCTACACCAGCTATAGCAACACCATAGACGAATAGATTTATAGTTGTGAGCTTAGTATCAGCAAACAAAAGCGCAGAAAGTAACACAACCACCCAGTCCTTTACAACACCAGCGACACGAATTGTTAATGCACTGATGTGTGAAATAACTAAAAATACTGAGACGTTTCAGAACAAATGTGTAGAGGGCATTTAATGACATGATAACTGGATCAAATTTCCAATTCGTTGTTGAGTCCATCTCGTCTATTTATTCATCCCTCTATTACTTACTTTTTTTTTTCTCTCTTTCTTTTAGGGATTTCTGTTGCTTCAGAACCAAATACCTCAGCGAAGGCCTGACGAGTTGCCTTAAGTGCCAAATCAGCTGCTAGAAAGCATTTTGACACAGTAAATGAGCTAGATGGCCACTGTGCCAATTCACCAAAATGTTCATGTAATTTTGAAATAACTTTATGCTTATGCTTTAATGGAGTACTGGAAGAAAGCTTTGATTACTCGACTACCGCCATGATCTTTTGCAATTTCAAGAATATGATCAATTTCCATGGATGCACAGCTTGAGCAAAACTGTTGAATGAAGTTACTTGGATAGTTGAAAATGATTTGCAACATTACACAACCAAGAACTAACATCTTATTTCTATAAGGCCATTGCCACTTCGATCTGTATCACTTGAGAAATTTTCTAGATGAAAAACGTGTGGCACAATGCAGTTTGGAGAAGCAGAGTCAGAATTGACAGCATGAGCTAATGCTCGACCGTGAGATTGAACTATCTGAATGAAAATTTGTCTTCTCGAGTGTCACTTGTCTTAAATTGGACCTCCTATACCCATCTGCTTTGGTACAAGAAACCTTCTTTCTTTTCGAATAGCATGGATTTCTTGCAATCAAGCCAGTTGCACCAGAAGAGAAGTTCATTTTTGTATCTCCATCTGTATCTTGTTCAAATTTTACTCGCATGTTGATCTCTGTTCGAACTTCCTCAGCCTCCATGATATCATCACAAAGTAACTGCAAAATTTTTAGCTTTGTGGAAGGCGATGTAGTATAATACTTGCAATTCAAAAGTTTCAGATCCAAAATGTTCTGTCCCAACTGACTACTGAAACCCTGAGCTGAAAGATATTGTACCAAATAAACCGGCCATGTTATTGCCTCTAGGAAATTCCAATCAAGTTGCCTCAAACATTTTGATGCCTTCTCATTGCCCTCAGCTGAAAGTGTTTGTAGGTGACACCTCACAACCTTTAGAAGACAAATGTGCACACTATCCAGAAGTGTATTCGCAGACCTATAGTTTAAAGCTCCCACGAAATCATCAAGACTGAAGGGACTTAAAAATAACAAATTGATGAACCTTTTGAGACAGCTATACACAGAAAGCTGGTCAGGAATTGAACTCTCTGGTAAAGGGAGATCTCCTGAAGATTGAGGCAGAGGTTTCATTGGAGGCAGAGGAAAATAATTTGATTTTGATAATAGCAAGATTTGGCCTGAATCTTCAGTATCAGAAGCATCACTGCTAGAATATGCATCTTCGTTACTAACATGGAAGCCCTCTTCTGACCAAGCATTATCTTTCTCGATATCAGAATCACTCTCTTGACTAATGATATGTACAGATGTGTTACGAGCACTATTCTTCTGGAGTCTCTTTTTCTGCTGATCAAGAGAAACTGCAGTTTGATATGGCAATTTTATTGGTAAGCTAGATCCTGAATTTTCAATGCCTACTTCGTTCTTCAGAGAAGAACCACTAGACCCATTTCTAGACTTTCCCCTCCCACGGCGCCGCTCTGCATCCTCAAGCCCAGTGACCTCTGTTATATCAGTAACATGAACACATTGATGCTCAACAGGCCTGTTCTTCAACTAAACATGGCGCTCTGATGGACGGCCAACCTTCTTCGAAACTTGGATAGTAACAACCATATGTAGTTTCTGCTTCTCATGGGCCTGAACTGTCTTCAACACATGAACACGGTCTTCTTGGTGATAATTTGAGCCCCCGAGTATTGATTCCATTTCACATTAAATGGCTGCCAATTGGATCCATTATAAGGTCTAAGACATTCTGTACTGTAGCATCCTCTAACACCTTACCCTCCTTTTTTTTTATAACATTGTTTTCAGAACCACCCAAAAGGACAGTTATCACCCTTACCACCGCTTCTTTGTTTGCCTCTAGTAATTTCAAAAATGGTCTGTAAGACGAGACTGCCAAAGGTGTCTACTCATAGAACTGCAACATCATTTTTGGAATATTCTAAGATCTTGCTTGCCACAACCTTCAACAGATTTGGAGAAGCCTGCAATGATGTCTGTAGAATTGGTAACTAGTGGTAAGGGCAGCTTCATTTATAAGATGAAGACACCTTTCCAGGTGGAATTTGAACTCTCCTTCGAAGTGGACTTTGAGCACTAGTATCTTGTTGCCGGTTCAGTTGTAGATCCTGATTCATTGTCTTTAGATTCTCAGGAGTACGGGCTGTAGATCTTTGTGATGCACTCTGTCCTGAACACACAGAAGATTGTTGTAGCCTTTTATCAACACAGGGGTAATATTACTTTGATTTTAGAATCATCTCTTACACAACCATCTAAAACATAACTATAGGTTAATAGTCCCTTGTAGTAGTAGCAGAAAACGCTGAGCTAGTTATGGTTATATTTCAACCAATGGAGGGGATATGTATTTAGGGGGATCTTGTATATGTTTTTAGTATGGGGAGGGAAGAATAACTCGGATTTATACAATAAGTTAGAAGTTAATATGCAATTTGATCAGAAAGCACTAAGGATAGAAATCTTAGGCTTTTAAAGGGGAAATAGGACTTTTTTAGCGGATTAGGGGAAGTTAGCGAGTGTTTGAAGAAAGAAGGGAAATTCAGACATGCCTCGCTTGAGCTCCTCCAAATGGAAACTGCTTTATGCTTGAGATGTGAATGGATACGACGCTTAAGAACATGAAATGAAATGGATCACAAGCCATGATTCTGCCACCACAACGCTACCTACCCAGCCTACTCACCTAGCATTTTTTCTTCTTTTGGTTTGGGTGCACTTGAACTAGCATACCCAGCCTTTCAACCTTTCTTTCAGCTATCCTCCTATCTAAATTGATCCTTGTCTCTTCCGGGGCTTAGATTAAGCTGATGAGCGCCCTTGTTTCTCTACCTATTTACCAATCTGCCAAGTTTTAAGCTTGTTTGGACAGATATTCATCTCTATATTATAAAGCAAGCAATTGAAACCTAGGGAAGCCAAGTTTAAACTATTTGGCCTTCCCTTGACTGAACAAATCCTCAAAATTGGAATAACTTATCCAAATGAAACTCTATGGAAATATGGAACCTTTGCAGTGATAAAAATATGACATATTTGGCATGCAAACAGTCAATCGAGAAATATGAACACCTATTGCAATAGGAGGCTAACAGTGGCTCCACTTGGGGATGGCCTTTTCTCGTGAAAAGCCAAGAACAACAGGTCAGACTGCCTTGATCTTCTATTGTCGCTGTAGACTGCAACACTTCTTGGTTGGCCGCTAAATGACTTGGTTCCTTGAGGCCCAGATATAGCGCTCTCGTGAACTGAATCATTGCGCACATATAACACTGCCTACTTTCTTCTGTGTGCTTATTACTACATGTTTCTTTGCCTGAGTATGGCTTCAAAACATGTCACAAAAACTGGAGTTTTTTCCTATTCTGTTTTGAAAAGGGTTGCTGATGTAAGAAACTGAAAGTGCTCCTTTCTTTTGATACTAGTGACTGAGAAATTGTAAGCTGAAAAACAGTTTCTTTTTAACTGAATCACTGTATATGACAGTGTTGCTCTTACTGTCTTCTGAGTGCTCTTTGCATGTACCAAGTTGCCTTGGGAAGTCTTTTGTTTTGGCAAATTCACATGACCCGACAAATGGAAGTGATGATTTGGAAAAGGCCACCTGATTTGGCAATACTTATTGGCAATGAATCATGGTTAGCCAACACTTTATCATGAACTGACTGATGTTAAAAGGCAGTATCAATATGAAAAACCAAGAGAAACCTTAGCATCAACATGCTTATGAATGTTTTGATGACTGCTTCGATGAGTTAGGAAATCTGTTAGAAAACTGATGGAAGCAGCTTCAGCAGCATGTACTGGTGTCTCCTATAATGTTACCCAAAAAACCTCTAAAACAACATAAAAGGAGCAAGCACCATTCCCCTAAACCAAAACTTTAACGGCCCCTCTGAAAAATAGCAGCTGACTGCAGAGCCTTAGTGAATCTTGACTGATGAGTATATTGTCCGCACAAACCAAAGGCATTGCATAGAAACCTATTGTACCTGTCAAAACAAGAAATGAGTATGACATGATGGTTATGTAGCCAAAATATAAAATTCCAGAAACAAGCTTTGTCATCTCTAGCTTGGTGAAGAAATAGAATGTGGCATAGAGAAACAAGTAAAATGCTGAGGAGCCTGCAATCAAATAAGATCTCCACCACCAGTTGTAATCTTCACTGCACAATTGGAAGTAGCGCAGGACAATGGTGATCTCTGCATATGTAACAATGAAGATCACAAAGACAATGAACAGGAACCCAAATATTTAGTAGAACTGATGCAGCCATATTGAAGTTAATATGAAGAACATTTCAATGAATACAGCTCCAAAAAGCAAAATGCCTCCAATCCATTATTCTGTATAACTGAATGTCAAGATTCATTTATACAGAGGAGTTGGTCCAAAGTAAAATATGATGAAGGAGATTTAGTGAGGCTAATATATTCTTGTTACCTCGATAACTTTTAAAATTGGGCTGCATGACATCCAACAGAACCCCGCAAATCTGTTAGAGAGAATGACTTCAGAAAAAGTGGCCTCGGTGAAACATCAACATTCTGGAGTTTTCCTCGAGGAGGTAATGGAGGCAAGGGAGGTAGCCGCAAGTCCTGTTCACAATCTCTAATATTATTCTCAGAGTTACTCATAGAAATAGCAAGAGCCAGATTGCTTTTGCTAGAATGCATTGGTTTCTTGGATATTCCTCCAATGTTGTTTCGAGGAGGGCAGAAACGGTGCCGATCCCAATTGGGTCCACAGGCTAAAAAATGCCTTCACTTCTTATTGTAAGGATTCTCTGGTTTGGCAAGATCCTTGACTGAAACTGCATCTGACAAATTTGTGAAGGACTTTGATTTTCTAGAGATGAAATTTGATATGCTCCTTTTGATAGGCAATGAATCCTCCATTGAGCTTAGAGTGTCAAGAGGCCCCTTGAATGAGCTCTGGACCTCCATATTGCCTGAGCCTTCCTCGTTACAACTGGTCAATGTAGAAGGATTTCCACTACTGCCGCTGCTAATTTCCCCTGTTGACGATGATGAGGAAGAAGACGCAGAGTCTCCATCGTTTACATTCAATGCACTTTCATTATCAGGACAAAATTGTCCATCTGGGCTCCCCTCAAAATGCTTGGATAATCCCTTGGATTCATTTACATAAATTGAAAAATTGATCATGGGCTTCCGGTTAACACCCATGGGCATATTGGGTATCATTTCCAATACAGAAAATAGACAGCAGAGAGCACATAATTTCTCAGAAACAAACCATATGGATATATATCAGTGCTCAGAGTGCTGTGGACGGATTCATTGAAATCAGGGGTCGTGCTGAGGCTGTGAATATGTCTTGCACATTACCCACAACGTTTATCTCTAAATAAGACTTATGGCTTTTTAGATCGTATTAAGGTTAATTCTAATCAAGTTAGAGCATAAGCCTAGTTCGATAAGAGCTAAAAGACATAGTCTGACACCAGATAAGGAAATGTGTCTGGATGTGTCCAAACAAAAATTTGAAGGGCAATTTGCACACAGAAAAACAAACTTACAATATCAACATTGGCATTAACTTGTTTGCACACCAGAGAAAGTTTCACATGCCAAATCTGGACCTGGTAGTTCTACACCAAAGTAAATAGTCATCTCAAAAAGCAATGCAACGTAAATGGTACCCTTGTGGTTAGTAGGTCTGAGAGTGGTGCGTTTGGAGGTCCAGGATCTACACACAATAATTACCACTGAAAATGCCATTGATCTTTTTCGCTCTAGGTTATAAATGAGTAGAACTGATGTGCTTTTTGAATCTGTGGACATACAAAAATAACTGTAAGCATCATCCACACAGAGGACTTAAGTGGATAGGAGAGGAAAGAAAACGGAGATGTTGAAGATCCATTCAATAAATGTGGTAAAAGCAGTGACAACATCCTTGACAAAAAATTGTATTGATACTGCGGCAATGTTTCCCACAGGTAACCAAGTTTCTGACTATCCTTTGGATAGATTTGCTCGAGTTCCAATTTTGAAAATAGATGATGAAGGAAGGATGGTGCGGAAGAAATCATTGCCTTCCTTTGAGCTCAGAAGACTAGAGAAGCTTTTCAAAAATAAAACCTTCAAAATTTTTAGATACTATATCCTGTGAGAGAGCTTCAGCAACATCTTCTCAAGAAATTTGTAGCTGGCCTGAAAAAAAGTTTTCACAGGGTACAAGGTCTGAAATAATGATATCACCATGTATTGATGGTTCTCAAACAGAATCTGGTTCACCAGACCCTGTGACAATTGTTTCTTTATGTATCAAAAATGTGAACTTGCTTTCATTTGTCAAAGAAACTCTGTTTCCATAATTTCTTGGTTCCAAGCAATCGATTGCTTATATACATAAAAAAACAAACAAAAAAGGAAAGTGCTGACATATTTACAAATACTAACCTACAAATATACACAGGGGCATTGTATCCTTTTAAAAGGGATCTCGATAATGATTCAACATTCGGCCATTGACAGGGTCGTCCTCCACTATGCTGTCATCTGTAGATTTGAGAAAATACGTGTTATTGCCCCGCACAGTGCTAATGACAAATGGGCCTTTCCATAAAAAATCAAACTTTGCATGCTTCCCCTTGTCTTCTCTTCGTGAGTCCCACCTCAAAACTTTGTTGCCAACACAGAAATCCTCGGCCTTAGTCCTCTTGTCAAATATTTTCTTTAGCTTGTCTTGTAAGATCTGAGCTCTGTTATAAACTTGCTCTCTAGTTTGCTGAAGATGAATGGTCTGATTAATTCTTAGTTGAATATCATTTGGTTCAACTTGAATTTCTTGTAGTAGCTTGATAACAGGTATGCCCAGAGAAGATGGAAATCTGGCCTCCATACCATATACTAACTCATAAGGGCTCATCCCAATGGACCTCTTGGTTGACAGTCTGTCTGCCCAAAGGGCATTGATAAGTTTTTTGTGCCAGTTCTTCTTGTTTTCTTCCAGCATTTTCTTGATGATATTAATCAAGATTTTGTTGGAAGATTCGGCCAAGCCATTGCCTTGAGGATAATAGGCTGTGGAGTGGCCCAGGGTGATGTGGAATTTATGGCAAAAATTAATCATTTTTTTGGATTTGAAGGCAGCGACGTTATCTGTAATGATTTTCTCAGGGCAACCAAATCTGGAGAGGATATTGGTTTCGAGAAATTGGATAATGGTGGAGTCATTGGCTTGCCTGCATGGTATGGCTTCAATCCACTTGGTGAAATAGTCGGTGGCTGTAAGAATCCATTTGTGCTGGCCTGAGGAAGAGGGATGGATTTCTCCGGTGAAGTCAAGACCCCATTGTTGGAAAGGTTTTTTGGTTGAGATGGATCTAAGGGGCAAGTGCAACAGCTTTCTTTTGCCTTCGAAGATCTGGAACTTGTGGCATGAGGCAGCAAACCTTTTTACATCTGCAAACAAAGAGGGCCAATAGAAACCCGCCTTTAAGATCTTGTCAGCAGTGGACTTCCAATATAAATGTCCTCCACAGTCCCCTGCATGGAACTCTTTCATAACATGGTCAGTTTCATTGATAGTTAAACAATTCAGCAATATTCCTTCATGGTTTTTCCAAAACAAAGCACTATCTATGAAACAAAACTTTGAAACCTTCATTTTTAAAAATCTCTTTTTGGTTTTGGAAAATCCTGGAGGAGCACACAGGTTTAGCAATATGTAACAAATATCAGCATACCATGGGGATTGCAAAAAGGTCTCACTGATCTGTGGAGTCGCCAGCTCCTGTTCATTGTCCAGCTGGTTAATGTCTAAGGCTTGAAAATTGGTTTCAGATAGTAGTTTGGCTAAACCTTGTCCCTTTATGAGCTTGGTGGGTCTTATTTCAATGTCATATTCAAGGATATTGGCAATCCATTTGCCTCTTTTGCCTTCTAGTCCCTCTTGAGTTAATATGTCTTTTACGACAGCATTTGGGACATAGGCGATCACATGTGAATATAAAATGTAAACTCGGAAATCCTTGATTGCCTTAACGAGAGCATAGGCCTGCTTCTCCATGATTTGGTACTTCAAAGGAGCATCTCTAAGGGCTCTGCTAAAAAATGCAATTGGTTTCTCATTTCCTTGGTCGTCCTTTTCCAAAAGGATAGCAGCTATCCTATGATCTGAAGCAAAAGAAAAGATGATAAAATCCGTATCAAACTGTGGGCTCGTGAGGACCGGAGTTTGGGTTAGTGCAATTTTAATACTCTGAAATGCTTGCTTTGCCTCTAGAGTCCATTTCACCTTGGAATATTTCTTTAACATGTTGCTTAACAGTCTTAACAGCTCAGCCAAGTTTGGGATAAATCTCCTTAGGAAATTGAATTTTCCAAGGAATGCTTGCAACTCTTTGATGTTTCTCGGATAAGGGATTTGCAGAATGGCTTGGATTCTTTCCGGATCAATTCTGATGCCATCTTTTGAAATAATATGGCCTAGAAGCTTGCCTTCCTCAAGGTCGAAGAGGGACTTCTTGGGGTTTAAGGAAATGCCATATCTCCTACATGTCATGAATACTTGCCTGAGGTGCTTGAGGTGCTCTTGGTTAGATTTGGAGAAAGGGGTTAAGTCATCGAGATAGATAACCAAGAAATCATGGATTTCCCTGGAAAATGCAATGTCCATGGCCCTTTGAAAGGTAGCACCTGCATTCTTTAGTCTGAAAGGCATCTTCACATATTTAAATGTTCCCCACGGTGTTGTAAAGGTTGTCTTGTCTTGGTCATCTGGGTGAACAAGTATTTGATTGAAACTTGAAACGCCATCTAGCAAAGAGATTCTGGATGACCCCACTACTCTTTGGAGAATGTGGTCCATTTTGGGCAATGGGTAGTGGTCTTTAAGGGAGACTTGGTTCAGATTTCTTAAGTCTACACAAAGCCTAATCTCACCTGCCTTCTTTCTTGTGGGAACAAGATTGGATACCCATTCCGAAAATCTGATGGGTGCTATAATGCCAGCCTCAAACATTCTTTTCACTTCCTTTTCAATCAAAGGGAGAAGGACTGGATTGATTCTCCTTAGATTTTGTTTGAAGGGCTTTTGATTTGGTTTTAGAGGAATAGTATGTTGAATAACCGAGGTGTCATAGGACTTCAAGTCCTCATAACTCCAAGCGAATACATCTTGGAACTCTTTGAACAGGTCAATATACTTTGGTTTTTGATCAGGTGGCAAAGATTTGGACATTTTAATAATTTTGGGCTTCTCTGCTGTTCCAATATTACAGTCTTCAATTGCAGTATTTTGAGGTTGCATTTTTGGTTTTTTTGGGACATCGTTTGCATCAAAGATGTCTTCTAATGGGGTGAGACCAGCGGGTAAAAAATTGTCTTTTAAATCAATGATTTCGGCCTCTGTTTCAGCTATTTCTCCTAAGTGTATTTGCCTGAGCTCTTGCATGTTTTTGGCATCAAAACTAGTTGGGCATAGCATTTTTCTAGCCTTTTCAGTTGTTAGGGTTTGATGATTTTGGGTTGTTGTTTGTTGTTGGTCACCCATGGCATCCATGTGAATGTTTAATTTTGAAAACTCTTGCTGCATAGTAAAAAAGTTGTTGATTTGTGCATCGTCCTCAAAAACTTGCCAATCTTTAATATTGTTAGGGACAACAGGCCTATGTTTTACCTCAGCAGTGAAGTGGTGATTAGGCTGAAAGGGAAGCTTGCAAGTGCTAGCGAAGGTGGCTAGACTGTGAGCATGGATGTTATGGCTTCTCGATATCTTGGCAAGCTTAGATTTAGTGAAGTAATTGAGTACTTCTGTGGCAGCGGTCCTATAAGCTCTCAGCTTGTTGTCATTGGTGACAAAGTTGCCTTTCATTTGTTGGATTATTAAGTCGGAGTCACCTAGAATGGAAATTTTTGTAGCCCCAAGAGCTTTTATGAGTTTAAGGCCTAAAAGGAGGGCCTCATACTCTGCCATGTTGTTGGTGCATTTGAAATTCAATCTATAGGCATGACCCTCTGCATGGTCATTTTGGGCGTTATGGATCCATACTCCTGCCCCTGCTCCTAGCTTATTTATTGAACCGTCAAACTCCAAATACCATAGGATTTCTTGGTCTTAGCTAGCATTGGGAGTTGAAATCATCATTGGAGCGGGCGGATTTGAATTTCCTGTTTCAGGAGGATCTCCTTGTGTGGTGGTTGCATTGTTTGCTTTGATAGTTTCTTGGGTAAGGGTAACCGATTCCTCAGTTATACCTTCTTCTTGTTCTAAATCCAACGACTTATCATCAGTTGGGGGACTATCATCATCATTGAACAGAATAAATGAATCCATATCAGAATGGATTGAGTAAATGGGAAAGTTTTGGGGCTTTTCCTCACTACTCACCACATACTTCATCAGTGTTTCTCTATACAATCTCTTTGGTTGCCCAAAGACTGAGATAGTGGCGTAAGAGAGGTCTAATTGAAGGGATCCTTGGATTTTTTCTCCCCAAGATCTTGACAAGAGCATCCCATACTTTGGTGGAATGTCAGCAACCACTACGTCCATCAAAATTGTTTTGTTGGGATACTGGACTAAAGACACACATAGATCTTTGATTAAACCTAAACACTTAACCTGACTTGAGTCAAAGGAGAATAGGTCTTTGTATGGTCTTGTGATATCAAGGTTTAGCTTTTCCATTATCGCTTTGGGCATAAGATTGTGTGAGGTCCCTGAATCAAACATAGCATTGTGCAAAACTTTGTCATGTATATGTAGGCTTACATAAAAGGGCAGAATAGCTCCATTTGCTGGTTTTCCGTTAACCTCAGGACTGAATAACAACTCAGGTGCATCATCTAAAACATTGACATCATCTTTGGTCTCTGGCATTTGAAGTGTTTTTTGGATTTGTTGCCTATACACGTCGTGTTTGGCAAGCTCAGAGAGGGGGATGGAAATTTTGAGCTTGCTTATTTCTGCTTCTAAGTTAAATGGTTTCTCCAATGGAGTCTTTGTGTTGGTGGTGGCTGATTTTCCCCTTTCAAGTGTATTTTCTGTGATTTCCTCTTGATTATCAGCGTTATGGTGAGTGATACCTTGCGGTATCTCTGTTTTGGGAAGGTTTTGCGGAGTGCTATTCAAATCTTCTTTTGTGGGAGAAGATAGCAAAGGCTGATCATTAGCGGGCTGCATGTCTGTTATGTCTTCCATAGTTACTTCCTGCAGGTTTGGGATCGTCTCATCAGCTGGTTCTGTAATAACAATCGTGCCTTTAATCTTCTTGGGCTGTTTTGTTTGCTTTTGTTTGACGGGCTCGGGCACATCAATTATTCTAGTCCTTAGTTTGTATTGCTTGTGCACTTCATACACAACAGAGTCATAGCCTTGTTTGAAGTCAAAAGACTCTCCGGTTTGAGTCTAAAATTTACCAAAGTGTTGATCATCTTGGTTTTGTTGGATAAGATCGCAGTCTTCTTATGTTAAGAAAACCTGTTGTTCACTCTTTGAACCCACCCAGTTTATATGAGTATCTTCTAATGGCTCACTAGATGTAGATGCCTCCGTGTAGTTCTCTTGGAACGGAGGTCTTATATCATGATCTGGGCTGGATCGTCCAGTGTTTGGGTTGTGAGCTTTCCTAAAATTTGGGTTCCTAACAGTGTTGGCTTGTGGCGCATCCCATGTAGACTTTCTCTCAATGGTTTCTATTCTATCTCCTAGTCTGTGCATGCCACTGAGAATAGCATCGAGCTTTTGGTCTAGGGCTGAAGGTTCCTCTTTAAAGGTGGTTCTTCTCTCGGCTCTCGCTCTATTTCTCTTGGCAATTAAGTTTGCCTCTACGCTCACAGCAACGTCTTGCATTTCTGCCAAGCTTTGAGGGGCTCTTTCCCTTAACTGATAAGCCATGTCAGTATCAAAGCCATCGGGGAATTTATATAAAGCAAGATCAGGTGGAGGCCTAAGGTTCTGTGGGATTTCATTGTAGACATTGTTAAACCTTGCACAGTAGTCCAACACAGCCTCCTGAGGGCCACTTTTAATGGTGTCATATTCGGACAATATGTGCAATGGGTCTTTCTTCTTCTCCCATCTATTGATAAATGTATGGTATAAGACTTCTGGATTTGCTACGGAATTGTCTAGGAGTGCTCTAAACCAAGGCCTGACATCACCTGTCAAACTTTGGACAAAAGTCCTCATTCTCACACTATCGTCGTCAATTTCATAGCTCTCAAAGTAATCCTGCATTTTCTTTGTATGCTAAAGGGCCGTGCAGGCACTGGTGCCATCAAAACAAGTTATTTTAGTCTGGTAGTCCTGAGGCATAGCCCCGGGGTTTCCAGGTAGCTGCAAAGGGGCATATCTATTAGCCGTATTTACAGGGACAAGTGGAACTGCAAGGATGAACGGAACAGTTGGAACAACTGGGATAATAGGAGTTGTGGTAGTATGTGCAGTGAACGGAGGTGTGGACGAGGTGGATGGAGAGGTGGATGATGAAGTAGGGAAAACAGGGGATGAGTGAAAAAGAACTTTGACAGGGGTTGAAATGTTGCTTGGCTGAACTTTCTCAGGACTAGAATCAGTTGAATCCTCTCTTTGCTCTATCTTCCTGAGGTTTCTAGGGATTAAATTTGGATTTTTAGAAGTAGCTAGGGGCTTTGGGTCCGGATCCGACCTTGTATTACGTGAATTCTTTTTGGGAGCTAGCTTCCAACTTGATAGTTGAAGTTATTTCAAAAGTTCCCCAGTGGAGTCAGCATTATGTTATTGCTCAGGTTGTCCCTTGGCTCCTTAAGGGATACGGCCGAGGTAAACACCAGACCAATCTTTGGATTGCGGGTCCTAGCCTACCTGTAATCAGAGAGGGCTCTCTCTTTGTAATTTAGCTTTGTTTAGGGTGATCTTAGGCTAGTTATTGAGTACAAGGGGTTTTGTTTTTTGGTGGGAAAGAGAATGGCTTCAAGTAGAGAGGTAATGCATCGTGCGATAAATTTCAAATCATTGGGCATGGAGTCAGAGGAGCGGGACTGCTGGTGTGTTTTTCTTTGTCACGAGGGGGATATGGAGCAGATAGCTGCTCATGAAATAATTATTCGGGATAAAAAGGATGAAGTGAAGGTCAGAGATGTAAGGAAACTAAGATATCTTTGATCTGGCTGACCGAGGCAAGGTGAATGGATTCTATCTAGGAACAATTAAGATTTCCTAAATAACAATCATACATGGGTGATAAAGAACTAATATGAGCCATGAGGTATTCATATTAAAGATTTAGTAAGAAGAAACATATAGAACATTGCAAAATTTTAGTGTAAAGTGTTGTAAGGCAAATTGTAGATTAGTCCTTCTTTCTGCAATCGAAAATAGTGATAATGATACCAACATATATAAAATAATATTACAAAGGCAAGAGGTACTTTATTGGTCCATATGACAGCATACGAATTCCATGATCACCCTCCAGGCATTTAAAAAGAAGCATAGTAGACAGTCCATTATCCAAACTCTTGAGTAATCCTTGATCTTTCAGCAAAAAGCTTTCAATAATACAGCATAGGTATGGAGTGTAGCAAATCAACCAGCCAGGATTGAAAGTTTAAAGAAATGAGGCAAAAGAATTTCTTATTTAGCATAATAGCATGAAGGTGAAAGAGCTCTGTCTAGGAGCTTTCAAAAATTTCTTAGATAAGTGCCAAAACATGCGTGAATTCGAGGAGATATGAGGCAAAGGGAATTCACGTTCATTACTAGTTCAGATGAAAACATAAAGAAATAGCGGACCTTGAGCATAGAGTGTGGCTCAGCAAATTCTAAACTAATATTTCTATCTGCTATTTAGATGGTGATACGAGCATATTATGAGCATAAAACATTAAAAAAAACAGAGATGAGAGGCACTTATTGAGTCATGTTGCAGCTCTAGAATTCCGTAATGCCCCCTTCAAACATTAAAACATAGCACACCGTCCATTTTCCAAACTTCAGCAGTCTTTGATTAAGGAAATCGTACCAGATGTACATAACTAGTCTCTCAGAGAGTCTATCGACCTATTCTTTCTTTCTTTTCCGCTCCTTAAGATTGACTATAGGGTGGTTTATATAGGGAAATATTTACAGACTTCCCTTGAATAGGTGTCATAGGGAAAATATCAAAAAATATATCTAGATCATATCTGAAAAAATATCTATGTAGTGACTGTCTTTAACTCATCGTTGGGCTGGAAATTAATACATAAATATCTAAAAAAGAGCTGCGCTGACGCAGCTGGAAACTCAAGTCATGCAACAGAGGGTTGCGTATTGAATCCTTTTGTCTGTATTGTTCAGGCGGTTCTGCTGCCCTTAAGTGGCTTTAAGATTTTTTAATATGCGTTGGTGAGCTTTGATGGCTCTGAGCTGCTTTATTTATCTTTGTGCAATCCCTTTGTTGTCATCTGCTTTGCATTTAAAGTCCCCTGCTGATATTCATAATTGATACACTATGTCAGTTCGCTGATACTCTTTCGTTGTCAAATCGGGCTTTCTCTTCCCTTCGAAGCACTTCAAAATGTCAAGTCGCCCCTGCTTTATCTCCTGTGATGTCTGTCTGGTGATGAAGGTGGGCCGAATTTTCCTTAAAATAATTTCCCAGGTCAGTCCTTCATCGGCCATTGCCGCGTTTCCAATGGTCGTATCTCTGATTTGACATGGATATAGTAATCAATGAGTCATCATCCATTAGCTTTCTTGCCGACTTAGTTCACTTTCAATATGCCCATCGGAGTATCTACTATCGACAGATGAACTGTCTTGACGATCGTTAAGGGACTCGTCATGCCTAGCAGAAAGTTCATCTATGACAACTTCTGTTTTATTTTCACTGGAAGCCAGAGGTTTTATCTTGTATTTATTATATGCTGCTACACCAGCTATAGCAACACCATAGCCGAATAGATTTATAGTTGTGAGCTTAGTATCAGCATACAAAAGCATAAAAATTAACACAACCACCCAGTCCTTTACAACACCAGCTACACGAATTGTTAATGCACTGGTGTGTGAAATAAGTAGAAATACTGAGACGTTTCAGAGAAAATGTGTAGAGGGCATTTAATGACATGATAACTAGATCAAATTTCCAATTCGTTGTTGAGTCCATCTCGTCTATTTATTCATCCCTCTATTACTTACTTTTTTTTTCGCTCTTTCTTTTAGGGATTTCTGTTGCTTCAGAACCAAATACCTCAGCGAAGGCCTGACGAGTTGCCTTAAGTGCCAAATCAGCTGCTAGAAAGCATTTTGACACAGTAAATGAGCTAGATGGCCCCTGTGCCAATTCACCAAAACGTTCACGTAATTTTGAAATAACTTTATGCTTATGCTTTAATGGAGTACTGGAAGAAAGCTTCGATTACTCGACTACCGCTAGGACCTTCTGCAGTTTCAAGAATATGATCAATTTCCATGGATGCACAGCTTAAGAAAAACTATTGAATGAAGTTACTTGGATAGTTGAAAATGATTTGCAACATTACACAACCAAGAACTGACATCTTATTTCCAGAACGCCATTTCCACTTCGATCTGTATCACTTGAGAAATTTTCCAAATGAAGAACGCGTGGCATAATGCAGTTTGGAGAAGCAGAGTCAGAATGGACAGCATGGGCTAATGCTCGACAGTGAGATTGAACTATCTGAATGAAAATTTGTCTTCTCGAGTGTCACTTGTCTTAAATTGGACCTCCTCTACCCATCTGCTTTGGTACAAACAACCTTATTTCTTTTCGAATAGCATGGATTTCTTGCAATCAAGCTAGTTGCACCAGAAGAGAAGTTCATTTTTGTATCTCCATCTGTATCTTGTTAAAAGTTTACTCGCATGTTGATCTCTGTTCGAACTTCCGCAGCCTCCATGATATTATCACAAAGTAACTGCAAAATTTTTAGCTTTGTGGAAGGAGATGTGGTATAATACTCACAATTCAAAAGTTTCAGATCCAAAATGTTCTGTCCCAACCGACTACTGAAACCATGAGCTGAAAGATATTGTACCAAATAAACCGGCCATGTTACTGCCTCTAGGAAATTCCAATCAAGTTGCCTCAAACATTTTGATGCCTTCTCATTGCCCTCAGCTGAAAGTGTTTCTAGGTGACGCCTCACAACCTTTAGAAGACAAATGTGCACACTGTCCAGAAGTGTATTCGCAGACCTATAGTTTAAAGCTCCCACGAAATCATCAAGACTGAAGGGACTTAAAAATAACAAATTGCTGAACCTTCTAAGACAGCTATACACATAAAACAGGTTAGGAATTGAACTCTCTGATAAAGGGAGATCTCCTGAAGATTGAGGGAGAGGTTTCATTGGAGGCAGAGGAAAATCATTTGATTTTGATAACAGGAAGATTTGGCCTGAATTTTCAGTATCAGAAGCATCACTGCTAGAATATGCATATTCGTTACTGACATGGAAGCTCTCTTCTGACCAAGCATTATCTTTCTCGATATCAGAATCACTCTCTTGACTAATGATATGTACATATGTGTTACAAGCACTATTCTTCTGGAGTCTCTTTTTTTGCTGATCAAGAGAAACTGCAATTTGATATGGCAATTTTATTGGTAAACTAGATCCTAGATGTTCAATGCCTACTTCGTTCTTCAGAGAAGAACCACTAGACCCATTTCTAGACTTTCCCCTCCCACGGCGCCGCTCTGCATCCTCAAGCCCAGTGACCTCTGTTATATCAGTAACATGAACACATCGATGCTCAACAGGCCTGTTCTTCAACTGAACATGACGCTCTAATGGACGGCCAACCTTCTTCGAAACTTGGATAGTAACAACCATATGTAGCTTCTACTTCTCATAGGCCTGAACTGTCTTCAACAAATGAACAAGGTCTTCTTGGTGATAATCTGAGCCCCCGATTATTGATTCCATTTCACATTAAATGGCTGCTAATTGTATCCATTATAAGGTCTAAGACATTTTGTACTATAGCATCCTCTAACACCTTGCCCTCTTTTTTTTTTTTTTTTGTTATAACATTGTTTTCAGAACCACCCAAAAGGACAGTTATCACCCTTACCGCTGCTTCTTTGTTTGCCTCTAGTAATTTCAAAAATGGTCTGTAAGACGAGACTGCCAAAGGTGTCTACTCATAGAACTGCAACATCATTTTTGGAATATTCTAAGATCTTTCTTGCCACAACCTTCAACAGATTTGGAGAAGCCCGCAATGATGTCTGTAGAATTGGTAACTAGTGGTAAGGGAAGCTTCATTTATAAGATGAAGACACCTTTCCAGGTGGAATGTGAAATCTCCTTCGAAGTGGACTTTGAGCACTAGTATCTTGCTGCCGGTTCAGTTGTAGATCCTGATTCATTGTCTTTAGATTCTCAGGAGTACGGTCTGTAGATCTTTGTGATGCACTCTATCCTGAACACACAGAAGATTGCTGTAGCCTTTTATCAACATAGGGGTAATATTACTTTGATTTTAGAATCATCTCTTACACAACCATCTAAAACAGAACTATAGGTTTATAGTCCCTTGTAGTAGTAGCAGAAAACGCTGAGCTAGTTATGGTTATATTTCAACCAATGGAGGTGATATGTATTTAGGGGGATCTTGTATATGTTTTTAGTATGGGGAGGGAATAATAACTGGGATTTATACAATAAGTTAGAAGTTAATATGCAATTTGATCAGAAAGTGCTAAGGATAGAAATCTTAGGCTTTTAAAGGGGAAATAGGACTTTTTTAGCGGATTAAGGGAAGTTAGCGAGTGTTTGAGGAAAGCAGGGAAATTCAGACATGCCTCGCTTGAGCTCCTCCAAATGGAAACTACCTTATGCTTGATATGCGAACGGATATGATGCTTGAGAACATGAAATGAAACGGATCACAAGCCATGATTCTGCCACCACAATGCTACCTACCCAGCCTACTCACCTATAATTTTTTCTTCTTTTGGTTTGGGTGCACTTGAACTAGCATACCCAGCCTTTCAACCTTTCTTTCAGCTATTCTCCTATCTAAATCGATCCTTGTCTCTCCCGGGGCTCAGATTAAGTTGATGAGTGCCCTTGTTTCTCTACCTATTTACCAATCTGCCAAGTTTTAAGCTTGTTTGGACAGATATTCATCTCTATATTCTAAAGCAAGCAATTGAAACCTAGGGAAGCCATGTTTAAATTGTTTGGGCTTCCCTTGACTGAAAAACTCTTCAAAATTGGAATAACTTATCCAAATGAAACTCTGTGGAAATACGGAACCTTTGCAGTAATAAAAAGATGACATATTTGGCATGCAAACAGTCAATCATGAAATATGAACACCTATTGCAATAGGAGGCTAACAGGAGGGCTCGAGGTTGCGTCGGCTGTGAAATTTGGAGCAAGTTGGCGGCTAAAAGCTCAAACTGGTTTACCTCGACATCTTTGCATGGGCTTATAGGTTTGCAAAATAATACAACGGAAACGACTTGTTTGTTTTAGTTACAAAGTCAGAGTTGGCGGGCTTTAGGATTCGAATGGGTGGCATCATTGACAAACAACATGATGTTTTGTCGTTTGTGGGAGGGCGATAAATAGTTTCATATCGTACCACTTATGGGGAAGGGTGATATTTTTCATTGGGCCGACAATTCCATAGAAAAACCGATGCGTGGCAAGGTACTAAGCCCAAAACCGCTTTGCGATCGCATGCTAACGTGCAGTTGCAAAGGGTCGTGAGATATGCACGTCAGCAGTCGGATATGGGAGACGTGATTGGATGGTGGTTGGGGGGTATGAAGTGACAGGGGTTTAGTGTAGGTGGGCCCCGATATAATTAAGTATTATTTAATCACATCGGGGACGGTGGGATTGGCTGGTGAGGTTATTAATTAACCATGAGGGTTAATTAATCCCATTTTGATGTTGCGGGGGGTTTAAGGCTATTAATTAGTTACTGATTAACTAATTAATTCATTTTTAAAATGTATTATGGTTATAATTAACCGAGGGCGAGATATATAAGAATTTCGGGATTATTACATAATTAAAGTAGTACGGGAGCAGGTAAACCTTATAAGGTATTTACTTATTAATATAAATTAGCGGTTAATATGACTTTATGAAATGAAAGTGCTAATTATAAAACATTTAAAGTGTGTATTTAAACTTAGGCTAAAATGAAAACAAGGGTTTTTTGTGGAAAATTTTGTAATTTTCCTAAGTAAAATAGGATTTTACTTAGGAAAAACTTATGAAGGGGAATGAATGATTTTTATGAACGGTTTAAGTACTTAGGTTTTATAAATTATTGGGGCAAGGGTCCGGTCCCTCTAGAATTCAGAGAAATTCTTTGAGCCTCTTTAACTTTGTAAATTCCTTTAGTACTTAGGGGAAGTTAGTGAAACTTAAGGGGAAAATTGATAGGGAAATTAATTAATTTGACTTTGTTTCTTTGATGTGCTGTCTCCAATGTGAGTTTTTCTTTGTCCAAGTGATGAAAACAAAAGATTTGAGCATTAAACTTCGCCATTCACCACACATTTATTCTGCAACCATCATCTACTTACCCTACTTACTTTATCCTAACATTTTCACTTCTTTATTAGGGGCACTTAGACTGGCAACCATTTTCTCATTTTCTTTTCTTTTACATAATGATATCGATCTAAATCTACACTTATTACATCCAAGGGCTCAAATTAAACTGTTGAGCTCCTTTTTCACTCTACCTATCTACTTATTTGCCAAGATTACACTGTTTGGTCAGATATTTATTCTCTATTTCTACAACATGAAATTGAAAAATGAACTAGCCAAGCTTAAACTATTTGACTATTCATGAATTGTGGAAAAGGTGAGAAACTGCACACAATTGTTTATTTTGTAAAAGTAAAAGTAGTGGCATTTAGACTTGCACACTTTCATGGTCTTTTCTTTTTGTTGTGGTTCATTTTCTTTCATTTTTTGACCATCTTTTATTTGTTTTACCCTTTGATTTTTCTTTTAGGGTATACTCTCTTTACATTTTATTTTTTATTTTTTATTTTTAAATATGGAAAACCTTGGCAACAAGTAAAGGTATGAACATATTACATAGCTCATCAAGTCAATCATGACATATGACACCTATTGGTATAGGGGCCTAACAGTGGCTCCAATTGGGGATGGCTTTCCCTGGTGGAAAGTCAAGAATAGTAAATCAGATGGCCTCTGAATGACTTTGACTGTGTTTTCCAATTTTATTCTTCCTACTACTTTATTGTATGTATGACAATGATACTTCTGAAGCTTAGGGCCTTCTCTTCGGGCTTAACTTCAAAAGTTACTGTCCAATCAAAACTGTGACATTACAAATGATATAGTGTGTACATGTTACACATCATGGTAAACCTTAATAAGTAGGATCAAAGTAATGTTTTAACATTCGACCATTGATTGGTTCCTCTTCTTCTTCTCTGCCATCCAAGTTTTTGAGAAAATATGTATTGTTTCCTTGTAGGGCATAGATAATGTATGGCCCTTTCCATAGGAAGTCAAACTTCCCTTTTCCCCTTATCTTCTCTTTTGGAATCCCATCTTAGCACCTTATCTCCAAGGTGGAAATCTTCTTCCTTGGTTCTTTTGTCAAATATCTTCTTGAGATTTTTCTGCCATATTTGGGATCTTTGGTACACCTCCTCTTTGGTCTATTGTAAATTGATGGTCTGATTTATCCTTCTTTGAATATCATTAGGTTCCACTTGAGCTTCTTCGAGTACTTTCATAACAAGAACTCCTAATGATGAAGGAAATATAGCCTCCATGCCATATACTAATTCATATGGACTAGTGCCAATTGGTTTTTTGGTTGTCAGCCTATCTGCCCATAGTGCATTTATTAGTTTCTTATGCCAAGTCTTTTTATTTTCTTCCAACAATTTTTTGATAATATTAATCAGGCTCTTGTTGGAAGATTTAGCTAGTCCATTCCCTTGTGGATAATAGACTATGGAATGGCCCAAGGTAATGTGGTACTTGTTGCAGAAATTGATCATGTTTCTTGATTTAAAAGCTGCAGCATTATCAGTTATGATTTTAGTATGGCAGCCAAACCTGGATAATATATTGGTTTCTAGGAAACCTATGATCACTGTATCACTGGCCTATCTAGAGGGGATGGCCTCTATCCATTTAGTAAAATAGTCAGTGGCAGTAAGTATCCATTTATGTTGGCCAGAGGAGAGAGGATGGATTTCACCAATGAAGTCAAAACCCCATTGTTGGAAGGGCTTTTCAATAGAAATGGGTTTTAGGGGTAAAGGTAATAGTTTTCTCTTGCCCTAAAAAATTTGGCATTTATGACAAGAAGTGAAAACTTTTTTCACATCAGCAAATAAGGTTGGCCAATAGAAACCAGCCTTTAAGATCTTATCTGCAGTTGATTTCCAGTAGAGGTGTCCACCACAGTCTCCTGCATGGAATTCTTGAAGAGCCTTGTCAACTTCATTTTTTAACAATCAATTTAATAAAATTCCTTCATGATTTTTCCAAAAAAGAGCATTATCTAGAATACAAAACTTTGAAGCTTTCATCTTTAAAAACCTACTTTTTGTTCTGGACAACCCTGACAAAGCCTGTAGGTTTTGTAACACATAAATTATATCAACATGCCGAGGTGAGTTTGAAAAGGCCTGGCTGATTTGTGGAGTCGTTATCTCCTATTCGTCATCGAGTTCATTTATGTCCAGGGCTTGACAATTTGTTTCTGCCATAAGTTTGGCCAACCCCTGTCCTTTTATCAATTTTTTAGGTTTTATTTCAATATCATACTCTAAGATGGTAGAAATCCATTTACCCCTTTTGCCCTCAATTCCATCCTGAGTCAAGATGTCTTTGAAAACTGCATTTGGTACATAGGCTATCACATGAGAGTATAATATGTAAACTGTGAAGTCTTTAATGGCTTTAATAAGTGCAAAAGCTTGTTTTTCCATGATCTTATATTTCAGTGATGCATCTTTGAGTTCTTTACTAAAAAATGCGATAGGTTTTTCACATCTTTGGTCATCCTTTTGTAATAAAACAACTACTATACTGTGCTCTGAGGAAAAAGAAAAAATTATGAAGTCTCTATCAAATTGGGGACTTGTAAGGACCAGTGTTTTGGTTAAAGCCATTTTGATTTCTTCAAATGCTTGTTTGGCTTCTACTGTCCATTTTATATTTGAATCATTTTTTAACATATTATTAAGTAATATAATGAGTTCTGCTAGGTTAGATATGAATCTTCTCAAAAAGTTTATCTTCCCTAAGAAAGGTTGAAGTTCTTTGATACTTCTCGGATGAGGTATCTGTAAAATTGCTTCTATTCTAGCAGGGTGAATTCGAATTCCATCCTTTGAAATGATATGACTTAAGAGTTTATTTTCTTCCAGGCCAAACAAGGATTTCTTTGGATTTAAAAAAATACCATATTTTCTGCATTTTAAGAATACTTGTCTGAGATGGTCCAAATGTTGCTGATTTGATTTAGAAAAAAACAATTAGGTCATCCAGATATATAACAAGAAAATCATGAATCTCTTTAGAAAATGCAATGTTCATTGCCCTTTGGAAAGTAGCTCCTGCATTTTTAAGTCCAAATGGCATTTTGATATACATAAATGTGCCCCATGGTGTTGTAAAGGAAGTTTTTTCTTGGTCATTAGGATGAACCAAAATCTAGTTATATCCTTAAAACCCATCTAAAAGAGAATTTCTAGAAGAACCTACTACTCTTTGCAAAATATGGTCCATCTTGGGTAAATGATAGTTATCTTTAAGGGAGACCTTATTCACATTTCTTAGATCTACACATAATCATATTTCCCCAGTTTTCTTCCTAGTAGGTACTAAGTTAGATACCCACTCTGAAAATCTTATAGGTGCAATAATCCCTTGCTTCATACATACGTTTAATTTCTTTTTCAATCAGTGGTAGTAATACAGAGTTGATTCTCCTGAATTTTTGTTTGAAAGGCTTTTGGTCTTCTTTCAGAGGTATAGTATGCTGAATTATTGAGGTGTCATATGATTACAAATCCTCATAACTCCAGGCAAAAACATCCTGGAATTCTCTCATAATTTCAACATATTTTATCTTCTGATTAGGTGGTAAAGACTTTGATTGTTTTATCATCTTTGGATTGTCTTTTGTTCCTAAATTATATTCTTCAATGTCTGCCTTTAATTGTTCCATCTTTGGTTTCTTAGGAATATCATTGGAATCAAAGAGGTCTTTTAGAGGAGTTAATCCTTTAGGCAGATGATTGTCTTTTAGATGAATGACTTCTCTTTCTTCTTCAATTATCTCATCATGGTCCATTTGTTTTAGGTATTGAACTTCTTTTCTAGTGAATTTTGTGGGATGAAGCATTTGAATTAAACTTTCGTCCAAAATGTTGGTTTCTACCTCATCTACTTGTCTAAAGTTACTATTTGTATCAACATCTATATAATTGTGAGAGAATTCTTTGTCTAAAGTTAAAAATTTATTAATATGTTCATCACTTTCAAAAACTCGCCAATTCTTTAGATTGTCAGGGATAGTTGGTCTATGCCTAATTTCAGTAGTGAACTTCGAAAGGTAATTTGTATGTGCTGGAAAACATGGCCAGATTGTGAACATGTAAGTTATGTTTTCTAGACACTACAACAACCTTAGTTTCCAGAAAAGTATTAAGAATCTCTATGAATGTTCCTCTATAGTATCGAGGATCCCTAGTCAAGTACTTCCCTTTGATCTGTTTAATGATTAATTCTAAATCTCTTATGACAGAAACCCTAATTCCTCCTAACCTTTTGACAAGTTTAAGTCCTAGCAAAAGAGCTTCATGCTCTGCCATATTATTGGTGTATTTAAAATTTAATCTGTAGGCATCGCCTTCAGCATGGTCATTTTCTAAGTTGTGCACCCAAACTCCTGCCACTACCCCTAATTTGCTGACTGAGCCATCAAATTCTAAATGCCAAAGAATTTCATGCACATAATTAGTGTCAGGGGTGGTGGGAATTTGTTTAACAAGGGGATTTGTTTTTTTTTTGTCATCTGATTTTCCTTTGTTGTCTAAACTATCATTGGTGTCTAGAATTTCCCGAATCTGAACACTTAATTTTTCTTTTTTAATTTATTTTGGTTCTGCTGCTAAAACTTGTTCAGTGTTGGTAGGATTCGTTTCAACATTGTAAGAATGAATGAATCCAGATCAGAGTGTACTGAGTAGATAGGGAAATTTTGTGGCTTTTCCTGACTACTTACTACGTCTTTCATCAGTGTTTCTATGTATAGCCTCTTAGGTTGGCCGAACACTGAGATAGTAGCATAAGACATGTACAGTTGAAATGATCCCTGAAGCTTAGTACCCAAGGACCTAGATAATAACATTCCATATTTTGGTGGTATATCTGCTACTACTATATCCATTAGGATTTTTTTTGCAGGGTATGGAACTAAAGAAACACACAAGTCTTTTATCAACCCTAAACATCTCACCTGACTAGAATCAAAAGGTCTTTGTATGGTCTGGTGATCTCTAGCTCTAATTTCTCCATAACAGACTTGGGCATTAGGTTATGAGATACCCCAGAGTCAAACATGGCATTGTGAAGTATTTTATCATATATATTCAAGTTCACATAGAAGGGAGGAACACTTCCTTCTAAATGTTTCCCATTTACTTCAAGGCCAAAGATTAATTCTGGTCGATCATCAAAAACATTAACAGAGTCTTCAGTTTCAGCAATTTAAAGTGATCTGTTGATTTGACTTTGGTAGGCATCATGTTTAGCTAATTAAAACAATGGAACAACAATCTTTAGTTTGCCTACTTCAGTTTCTAGATTGAAGGGCTTTCTTTGTTTGGGCCTTTATGTTTCAAACAATGGGATTCTTTCTGTTTTCCATGTTTTTTGTATTTTTCTCCTTCTCAAGAGTGGGGTTAATATTTATAGTTTCTCCTAAATTGTCTTCTGTAGGTTCTTCCACAATTCCCTTAGAAGTAAGGGCAGTGGAAGAGTCTCTATTATTTGGCTGATTGTTAGAAACATCTACTATTATTGGATTAGGGGGGTTATTATTTGATCTAGACAAAATTTGTACAGGGGTAGTAGCTGCTTTACCTTTGATAAGCTATTTTGGAGCTTTCTATTTGTTGGCTTCAGGAACATCAATTCTCCTACTCCTTAAGTTATACTGCATGTGCACTTCGTAGATGGCTGTGTCATATCCCTCCTTAAAGTCAAATGATTCTCCTGATTGAGTTTGCAATTGTTTGAGAATGTGAGCCTCTTGATCATCTTGAGTTAGGAAAAATTCTCCTTCATTTTTAAGTCCCATCAAATTTATCTGAGTATCTTCTTGGGGACTCTCAGAGATGGAAGCTTCCACATAATTCCCCTGGAAAGGGGGTCTAATGTTTTGATCTGGGCCAGTCTTCCTAGGGTTCTGATTTTGGTTTTTTTCAGAAATTAGGATTCCTCCCTGTCTTGATTGGCTAACCATCCCAAGGGGATTTTCTCTCTATTGTTTCCACTCTATCTCCTAGTCTTTCCATACCTTTAATTATAGCATCTAGTTTCTGTTCAACAAGTGAAGTTTCTTCTTTCACTGGTATCCTTCTTTCACTCCTAACCTTGGCTCGTTTAGACATCAGGTTGGCTTCAACACGGATAGCTATACTTTGCATCTCTTCCAAAGTTCTAGGGGCTCGTTCGCTTAGCTGAAAAGTGATATCATAATCAAATGCATTTGGGAATTTCATTAGGACCATGTCTAGTGGGGGTCTGAGGTTTTGAGGAATGGCATTGTAGACAGTGTTGAACCTAGTGCAGTAATCCTGCACAGTTTCTTGCGTTCCTCTCTTAAGGTTTTCATACTCGGATAAGATCTGTAGAGGATCTTCTTTTTCTCCCAACGATTCAAGAATTATGTATAAAGGGTTTCTAGGCTATCTATGTTGTTTGTTCTTAGAGCCCTAAACCAGGTTCTGACTTCCCCAGTTAGACTCTGAACAAATATCCTCATTCTTACATCATCAACATCTATCTCATATATTTCAAAGTAGTCAGTCATTTTTTTGGTATGTTGTTGAGCTATGTAGGTACCAGTACCATCAAATGGAGTGATTTTACTTTGGTAGTCTTGACGCATGGCACCTAAATTGGCTGGTAAAACCAAAGGGGTATACCTGTTTGCCATGGTTGTAGGTAATGATGGAACAACAACTGTGGTAGGGGTAACAATGGGAATTTGGGTTGTGGATGGAGGGATAGAGGGAGGGGTCTATGGTGGGGTAGTTTGGGGTTGAGATGTATGAGAGAATGGTGAGGAACTTGCAAAAGCAGCAGTGATTGTAGAGGGATTAGGTGTCCCTTTAGAAGTAAGCTCATATTGTATTGAACCCTGCAAATGTCTGTCAATTGAGGAACTGACAGCTTCAAACTATAACTCTTCAATACACTAGGTGTAGGAACAATTTAATCAATTCAGGGTCAGAAGATGTTCTAAACAAAGACGTCTAAAATTTCTCATCAAAGGCTTAGTCCTCAAGATAAATCCACCTAACAGGCAAGATCTTGATCTATGGGTGGGCCGAGAAATGGTAGTACTTTCTTGACTTTCCTGTCTCCTAAGAATTTTGGGGATTAGATTGGGATTCTCAAACACTGGTGGTAGATTTGGATCAAGATTTGCTCTAGTGTAACGAGTCCTTTCTGAAGACAAATTTCTTGGTTTTGATTTTCTAAATTAATATCAACAACAACTTTTGTGATTTCTTTAAGATGTTTCAGATTTGAATTTAAACATTCCTAAAGATTTGTTTGACTGAGAAACTGGTTCCTGTTCAATTCATAAACTAAACCAGAGATTAACTGAAGCATCATTCATCTACTTACGCACTTGCAGAGCAAGAGAAATTCGAAGGCTACCTGGCTAACTTCAGGCTCCATCTGTATTTTATAAAGTAAACAACAATAACAACAATTTTTCGTTCCCTAGTATGGTCGCCACTATGTTATCACTCAGTTTTTCCTAGAAGTTGTGAGAAGAGGAAAGGGGTCCGAGGTAACCACAAACAAAATTTTGAGTACAAAATCTAGCCAATCTGTACCTAGAGAGGGCTCTCTCTTTAAAATTTAGCTTTGTTTTATAAGGTTGTAGGCTAGTTATGAAAGCTTTGGGATTTTGATTGTGTTTGGTGGTGAAATTCAATAGCAGATGGGTATAACTAAATATTTCAGGCCATTAGGCTAATGGAGTCAAAAGGAGATGGCTCAATTGGATTTGGTTTCTCGGCAAAGGATGGCTTCACAGGGCAAGAAAGCTAAACAGGGAGCAAATGATAACTTGAAAGGATGGGATGGGCTCAAAATGGAAGAAGGGCAATTAAGGATCCTTCCACATGTTTTGAGGAGAGGAAATCTAGATTATCACCAGTAAAAAGCAATTAAGGATTTTTTTACTAAATGATCTAAATGATAAACTAAGAAGCAGGAGCAATTAAGAATTCCTTGCCTATCATAGTTCAGAGGAGAACATTAAGAATAAAAACGATTGAAAACAGATTGCACTCAAGCACTTTTTGAATTATTCCTTTTCGTTTTAATATTCAGATATGGAACTTAATTGATATATCAAACAAGGAAACAATAACACATGAGTTATAAAATACTTATTTGTCTGGTGTATTGCACTTGAATCCTGTGAAATGTCCCTTGTATCAATTCTACATCCAGCCATCCATGCAAGATTTGGTACAACAACACTTTATTCCGAAGTAATCAGTTTTACAGAAATGTCTAAGAATCCACCCCCAATACTCTGAATGAGGGAGTATTTATACAAAATTTTTACAATAAAATATCTCATAAGAAAGAGAGATATATTCTAGGGTGAATAACTATAAGTTACATGAAAATAGAGACAGATGGTCTCATAGATAGAAGATAAAGTAAACTGATGGCTTGCTATCCCTGTTTTTGTGAATGAGCTGGAGGCAGGCCCTAAGATGAGGCATCTTGATGTCTTCCTTGTAAATTCGTGTTGGCTATTCTGCTTTTCACTTTTCACTGATACAATTTGACCTATTCTGATACTCTTTACCTATTTGATCCTTTTTCATCCTCTTTTACCCTCACTGACTGTAGTAAATAATACAATTTTACTTCTTTACCAAGGATAAATTATAAAATGTCTAGCATTTCTTCCCACCATTTTTCCTATCGTATTTTGGTCGTTTGAAGTATCCTGAGGATTTCATCAGTCTCAGTGTACTTGAAAAAAGTAGGCTGAACTAGAAACAAATGCTCTAACTCATGCTCAACATAGAAAAGGTTCTCTAGACTATCATAGAGTACTCTGCCTGTGGGCAGTGCTTTTGGTGCTGATGTGCTGGTTGATGAACTTGCTTGGTTATCTACATAGATACAATTCATCCACATAATCTATATACCTCATTAATTTATCATTGATAACTAAAGGACTGGGTAGCCCTTTGTTCTGCAAAATATTAAATTTCTCCATAGAAGCATTGATCTTCTCCTACATGTGTTGGCATTTTCTTTCCAAGTTTTTCATTAGAGACCTTTTAGTCAATACCTTTTTCACTTTCAGAATAGTCCCTATTCTATCTTCAATGCCAATTTCTTCTAGTTGATACTTATTCTTGCTATTCAAAAAATTTATAAGCGTGGTGGCTTCCTTAGGCATCCTTCCTAATTCTTCCTTTGTCCTTCGAATTTCTTCAAGTGCTACCTTTACTAAATCAATCTGTTCAAAAATTATTTGTATTGACGGCCAAACATCATTTATTGACTGAGTGATGTTGGTTCAAAGAATCTTTTTAATGTCTGCCAAGGGCTTGCCAAATGTGAGGTCTTTTTCTAATGATTTCACCTTTTATTCTAACCATTTATTTTCCCTCACCTTTTCTGCAAAATTTATCTTTGAAAGATCATATCTCTGTTCTAAGGTAACATATTGTTCTTTTACCTTTTGCAACTCTAAAACTTGGAGCTTCATTTCCTCCATTGATTTTATCAATTCCTCTGTACTTAGACTTGAAGTTCCTGCTGGTGTTGTTCCTATTCTTGTACCTGTGACTACTTCAGCTGTGGCCAAAGGGACATTGGGTGCCAAATTTGTTGCCAATGTGGAAGGGATTGCAGTGGAGACCACTGGTATCACATTTAGTGGCTGGGAGGTCGACTCTCCTTGCTTGCTTTTCAGTGATCTTTCTAATTCTTGCTCAGTCTCCTTCAGTTGTTCATTAAGCTGTAGGACCAAGTGCATAAGCTCCTCTTCAGACTTCTTCTGAACAATTTCTGCAATTTGTGGATGTCTTGATGGGGTAATTTTAGCTACTTTCTCAAGGCAGTTATGTCTTCATTTTTTTTCTTTATTAAGGCTTCTGCAGCATTCACATCCTTTGGATTATGTCCCAATCCAATTACTAACTCTTCTAAGGATTTAATTCTATTATCTTTCGCCCGTGAGGAGGCTCTCTCCAATTGTAATTGGGCAATTGTATTATTTAGAGAATTTTCTAATCTTTGGGCCATCATGGCCTTACCTGTCAAAGTTGAATATACCATTTCTCCTGTTTGCCTATGTAGCTCAATTTGATCCAACAGATGAATATCTTTGGCCATGACCTCAAAATTGGTTTGGAGATAATCTGCAGTTGTTTGAGGTTTCTGCACTTTAGGTTTGAAGAGGCTCATTTCCATTTTTCCCTCCTTGATGTCATAGGTTGACATCAACCTATTATGATTAGTGGGAGCCATTTTCAAGTATTGATTGTAGACCTGGATTCTTAATAGCTCATTCCTAGCTTTTATTTCCTTAAATTTATTTTTAAAATCCATGTTCTCACTTCCTCGAGGCATGAAGGATGATACTTTAGTGCTTTGTTTTCTCTCTAGGCCCTATCTCTGTGAACTAGAAGGTGTCCCACATGCTGGGAAAGTCTGGTGACTGTCTACACCGTCTTTTCTTTGGTTGTCTATGGTTTCTTCAAAAATTTCCTCTTTTGAATGAGGATTTAGCCTGTGCCTTTTAGCACCAGGTTGGTCTGATAGGCCACTAGCAGGGGTAGCTACTTCCCTGTCTCTCTTTTTATTATTTTCCTCATTCAGAGGTTTCTGTAAAACTGAGGGCTCTTTTACATTAACTTGAGCTGGGGGAGCTTGTGTTTGAGCTTGCTCTTGAGAAGTTTTAGGCTGCTTAGACATTATTGATTGTTCTGTTGCTTGGGTGCTAGCCTCTGGTCCCTTTCCCTTGGATGTCCCTATAAGTGGTGTGCTAGTGTCTTGCGAGTATTTCTGAGAGGTTTCAACTATAGAGGCACTGATCTCTGATGTTGAACTTTGAGATGTTTCAAACTGTACATGTCCAAAATAATCTAGGTCAAGTGTTTTTTCAAGATCCTTCATCACATTTTCTATATTGACCTATTGAACATCAAATTCCACTAAGGTAACTTCCTTCCATTCATCCATATTGGAAAATTGTTCAATCTTTGGAATTGTTCAATCTTTGGAAACCAACTAAAACTTTTGTATAGTTTAAGATGATCTTCTAAAATTTTCTTTGCTTCTCTCCATGTTATCCTAGTGTTGCAGATGAAAGGGCCTATCTAACTCTTAATTCTGAGTTGTGCTTTCTTTTTGGCTTTGTGAAAGTGAACCAAGTCTGAATTTATCATTTGTCTGTAATATTCCAATGCAAACAATCTCATTGGAACATATCTGGGCAGCTTGAATGGGGAAATCTCACATCCATATACTTTGATTTCTGTATGGTTCTGGTATAAATACCAGTCACCCACTCTGTATTGTTTAGAGAGCTGGACGATCTTCTTGATATCGTCATTGATTCTGGGAGGTGAAACCCCTATCAGCAAGGTAGTTGCTGGGTGTACAAACTGATCAATAAACTCATTATAAGAATAAGGGTTGTCATAAGATTTATGGAAGATGGAGGTCCAAAAGATGACAGACCTTGGATTACCCTTAGTATCCAGTTTCATGAGAGAAAATGGGAATTTGTTTGATTGGTAGTAGAGAATGAGGTGATATATAAATGTGAAAAACTTAAAGAGCCTTTCATTCTCTAGTCTTGTGAACTGGTTATGAATTTTGTCAGTAATGAATGAGGCATAGTCATACTTGACAACAGGGGGCTGTCCAGGTGTATAGATAGACATCAACACTAGGGTCAGTTCATCTACATACTCACTAGTGTTGAATCCCATGACTTCAGATATCATATCGACTATGAGTTTACCTATATCAGTGAAGAAAACTTGTAGATAAGGAGGTGGGTCCTTGGTTTAATATTGCTTTAGTATGAAAGTCTAGCAGAGGTGATCAAGTTCAGATTGGGACAATTTAGCTGATTGCTTAAGTAAATGTCCAATGGAAATGGGGGTGAGGGCCTAGCTGGAGTGAAATTGTAACATATCATTGATTGATTCAGCAGTTATTGGGAAAAGCACTGTTTGGTTGGGAGAGATAACTGCTCTGCAGTTGGGGTCATAATTTGCATGGCAATGATGGATTATGTCAGGGAAAACATGAACAAAGGGAAGAAAGTAGATGGGAAGATTGGATTCCCACAGTCCTATGACATCACGACCATTCAAGTAGTTATCCCTACATTGGCAAAAGACTTTGAGGTGATTCTTGTTAGTGATTGTCTTTTATCTAAAAGTCCTTATTTGCGAGAGGCAGATAGTATAAATCTTGATGAGGAGCATGAATGGGTGCAACATTCAAAGCTACCGGGGTTTCCATTTCTAGTTCTTGTGGATTCAGAAAGAGAACTGAGGTTTTCTTTGTGAAATGGGCAAAGCAGAAGGTTTGGGGAACTTAAATGATGAAAGCAATAATTGAATTATAATGAATTTGGGCCCTTTTTGTCATTTTACAGTGGAAAACAAGTATTTGCAGGGTTTTATCAGGAATTGGATAAATCCTTGTTTTTTGGGGAATAAATAATGAAATGCAGGTCCTGGTTGTGGTTGGATGGCTCGGGACTGCAAAATTTGGAGCAGGTTGGCGGCTGAATGCTCAAACTGGTTGACCTTGGCGTCTTTGCATGGGCATAAAGGTTTGTAGAATAATAAAATGAAAATGACTTGTTTGTTTTATGTACAAAGTTAGAGTTGGTGGGCTTTAGGATTTGGACGGGTGGCGTCATTGAAAAACGACATGATGTTTTTTCATTTGTGGGAGGGTGGTAAATGGTTCCATATCGCGCTGCTTATGGGGAAGGGTGGTATTTTGCATTGGGCTAGCGATTCCATAGAAAAACCAATGCGTCGCAAGGTATTGTGCTCATAACCGCTTTGCGATTGCACGCTGACGTGTAGTCACAAAGGGTCGTGCGATATGCACGTCAGCTGTCAGATATGGGAGATGTGATCGAATGGTAGTTGGGGGGTATGAAGTGACAGGGGTTTAGTGCAAGCGGGCCCCGATATAATTAAGTATTATTTAATCACATTGGGGATGGCGGGATTGGCTGGTGAGGTTATTAATTAACCATGAGGGTTAATTAATCCCATTTTGATGTTGCGGTGGGTTTAAGGTTGTTAATTAGTTACTGATTAACTAATTAATTCATTTTTAAAATGTACTATGGTTATAATTAACCGAGGGCAGGATATATAAGAATTTCGAGATTATTACATAATTAAAGTAATACGAGAGCGGGTAAACCTTATAAGGGATTTACTTATTAATATAAATTAGCGGTTAATATGACTTTATGAAATGAAAGCGCTAAGTATAAAACATTTAAAGTGTGTATTTAAACTTAGGCTAAAGTGAAAACAAGGGTTTTCTGTGGAAAAATTTGTAATTTTACTTAGGAAAAACTTATGAAGTGGAATGAATGATTTTTATGAAAGGTTTACGTACTTAGGCTTTATAAATTATTGGGCCAAGGGTCCGGTCCCTCCAGAAGTCAGAGAAATGCTCTGAGCCCCTTTAACTTTGTAAATGCCTTTATTACTTAGGGGAAGTTAGTGAAACTTAAGGGGAAAATGGATAGGGAAATTAATTAATTTGACTTTGTTTCTTTGAGGTGTTGTCTCCAATGTGAGTTGTTCTTTGTCCAAGTGATGAAAGCAAAAGATTTGAGCATTAAACTTAACCATTCACCATGCATTTATTCTGTAACCATCACCTACTTACCCTACCTACTTTATCCTAGCATTTTCACTTCTTTATTAGGGGCACTTAGACTGACAACCCTTTTCTCACTTTCTTTTCTTTTACATAATGATATCTATCTAAATCTACACTTATTACATCCGAGGGCTCAGATTAAACTATTGAGCTCCTTTTTCACTCTACTTATCTACTTATCTGCCAAAATTACACTGTTTGGTCAGATCTTTACTCTCTATTTCTACAACATGAAATTGAAAAATGAACTAGCCAAGCTTAAACTATTTGACTATTCATGAATTGTGGCAAAGGTGACAAACTGCACACAATTGTTTATTTTGTAGAAGTAAAAGTAGTGGCATTTAGACTTGCACACTTTCATGGTCTTTTCTTTTTGTTGGGGTTCATTTTCTTTCATTTTTTGACCATCTTTTATTCTTTTACCCTTTGATTTTTCTTTGAGGGTATACCCTTTTTACTTTTTTTAATTTTAATTTTAATTTTAATTAATTAATTTATTTATTTTTTTAAATATGGAAAACCTTGGCAACAAGTAAAGGTATGAACATATTACATTCTCATCAAGTCAATCATGACATATGACACCTATTGGTATAGGGGCCTAATAGAGTTGAAGCGACATGATTAGCATTGATATGTCAGCTCTATGAACTCCAGGTTGGTTCAATTTAATTTTATGGGTTCGATTCCTTTCAGCATCACGGTGAAACTCTTGAATGTTAGCATGAAATACTCCTCAGCACACAGTTTTCATGAAAAATTTAGGAATTAATTTAAAATGGGTTATGGAGACCCTGTGGCTAAATGACTTCATAACTCTGTAATTGCTAGTCCAGCTTAAGTTACACATTATTCTCATCTTATTTTCAGGCTCGTACTTAGGGCGACCCTTCATCCATATGGGTGCAGTCCAAATGTTACTGTACTATATAGGTTAATTGTCACCTATGGCAGAGACATTTATGTAAATATGGACTAGAGGCAGTTAGTTATTTTTTGTGCTAATAAATTATCATTTTTATGTAAAGTCAGCTTATTATGAAGGCTCGTTCGAGGGAGTTCCTTTCTTTTTGTTCCCTATTTGGCTTGACCGTGATGTACACCATAATTGAAGATTTATAAGTATTTGTAATTATGTACTTAATTCGCATCCTTTACGTCATATTAAAAACACTGCTTCTTTTATATCTGTGTTAACACAAATTTTTTTGTTGAAATGTTGTTTCAATATCATTCTTATGATAATTTATATTTTCTTATGTTCTATTGTTGAACTACCAAATGATTATCTCACTATTGGCCATGTTTTATATCTTTCCTATTTTTGTTTCCCTCTTTTCTAAATCCTTTTGATTCTTATTTCTAGTTTGGTTGTGTGGAGGTAGATGAATTCACCATTCCTTCTTGGTACTTTTATATATTGTAGATTTACTAGACTCTTTTCGAAACATGTACCTGTCTCCTTATGTCAGACAAGTCATCTTGATGTAAGTAGTTCTAAAATCTCGATTAGTACTAATAAATGGTTAAAATATGCATGGTTGCTTATGGAATTTTCCTCTTGTTTATCGTACTTTACTTAACTATGAACTTTGGGAGTTTTGGAAATTGTATCTCACCGAGATTAGAGTTTCCAATGCACTAAGGATATCATTCTCGTAACTTTGTGCCTTAGATTCCCATAATCATTTTCATTTGTATATGCTTATATCTACCAGATCCCTTAACTGTTTATAACCATATTTTCTTTCCTTTTTGTTCCCTTGTCTAGTACTTAGCCCTTATGCCTACACAATCCCTCTTAGGCATCTCTGCTACAATGCATAAGATTTTAAATCCTAGTAGTTGTTGCATACTACCCTACTCGTGCTTTATTTTAGCCCTAAGGAGCTACGCAGATTTAGCTCCTCTCATTCTTTGAGATTAATCATGTAAGGTCAACTAAATGTCAAATCCAATTTTCTGTTAATAATAATTGGGATCACTAACCAAAAACTTGCATGCACTGTAGTAAAATATTCAGATTTGACACAAAAAGAAATAACCAACAAAATACATGCATGTCTGCAGAATCATAAAGTCAGTCCTCAGGCAGAATTACATTTCCAATCTCAGAGTACATGCATCTCTTCAATAAATTCGTATTTAGTAAATAAATATAGAAATTTATATTTCTTTTACATATTGTAAAGGACAACATCTACTCATGACTATCGATAATAAGAAGATAAGACAAAGAAGAATAAAATAAATGAAATCAAATAACATAACGGAAATAATCCAACCAGAATCACCAATAGAATTTCACTTGGGAATGTCAAACTTTTCACCACCCAACCTTGAACTGTAATCCTCGAGTTCACCCTCGTGCTGAGATGTCATTGCCAGGGTATCAACAACCTCTATTGATCCATTCAATAGGAATTTTATACCTTTCTTCCATAATAAAATTTTCCTTTAGCAGTGTCCCACTTTTGTGGTCCTCAACTTCCACTTGCCTAGGCTTTTTCTTAAAAGCATGCTTTTCTCTCCCGTGGCGCTTTATGCTTATCCAGGCTTAGCATCTTTCCCCAGCTAAGCGATTTAATGGATTTTCTCTCCTGTCCATTAAAAATTATCTATAAGCTTATCTAGAATATTTATCATGGAATAATTGTCTCAATCTCATTTACCAATGATATTTTTGTTTTTCTGTTTTGGAAAGAATCTCATATTCAAGTGTCTCACTCCCAAGTACTTCAATTCCATTTATTTATTTATCAATAAATTTAGTTATTTATTTATATAAACATTTCAATGTACTTCATGGATTTTCTTCCATTCCTACTAACATCATTAAGTCTGAACAAAGAAACAACATTACAACAATGAAGGGGTATTACATTCTTCCCCCTTTAAAGTCACACTGTCTTTGATGTTTGTTTCTTAGTTATTTCCCTTAGGAACAATGTTGGATAATTCTTCTGCATCTCATGTTCTCGTTCCCATGTAACCTCTTCAAGAGTAAAATTCTTCCATTAAAATTTAATCTGAACGACAACTTGATTTCGGATCTAAATCTCTTTCCGGTATAGGATATAGAGAGGTTCTGCCATAAAGTCTCATTAGGGTTCCAATTGTAGCATTTTTCAATAAATTATATGAGAGTTATGATGTACATATTTCTTAAGTAAAGATATTATGAACTTTAACATGATTGGGTAATTCTATTTGATAAGCTACAAGTCCAACTCTGACCAAAATTTCGAATGACCCACAAAATCGTGTTGCTAATTTTTAACAGGTTCCCATTCTTAAGGTACTTTTTCTTGGTTTCACCCTTAGATAAACATGTTATGCAATTTTTAACTCCCTGTGTGTCCTATTTTTATCTACCTAAATTTTATGTTTGTTTTGTGCAATTTTAATGTTTTGTTGAACCCTCCGTACTATTTGCTCCATTTCCTACAAAGCATCTAACCCTAGGATCAGCGTATCCTTTTGTTGACTCCAACCGAGAGGGTATTATGACATTTTATCCATACTGTTGTGGTAAACACAACAACCCCCCCCCCCCCCCCCCCCCCCCACCCCCCCAAATTTTTTTTTATTTATGTACTTCAATAATGGGGACCCTTTATATTAAGTATTGGCTAAACACCTTCTATGATTTTTTCAATTATCCTGCAATTTTGTTATTTTTCATTTTTGTCGGATTGTCATTTTGATTGTTTCATTGAATCTGACTTTTCACAAGCTTTCCATCGATACTTGTTTTGACTCATTTGGTCAACCGGTTTGTAAATGGTGCTCCTTTGAAGTTTGTTCGTTTTCTCCCCTGGACTAAAAATGTAAATATTTGTTAAATATTTCTATTTTTGTAACTAATTAAGTTCAATAGTCATTCATTGTAAATATTGAATTTTAGTTAACTTTTATTAATTTTTCATTTTTCACTAACAGTCCTACAAAATGACGTAGCTAAATCATGCAACGGATGAAAATGTGTTTCGGGATCTTGGTAATTTACTCCAATTTATTATTATAAAACAAATTGCCAAGGTTAGAACCAAATCGCAAAATGGCTGAAGTACAATTTGTAAGACAATTAATTCATGTGGGCCCCACTTTACCTCCCTTCTCCTCCTCCTAAATAAATTTGTGATAAAAATTTGTGATATGAGAAATAGCGATATCGTGATTTCGCATATCCCAGTATCACCAAGCACCTCGATTAAACAATTTGTGATTTTGCAATTTGGTTTTATGTGATATGCAATGGTTAAAAAAGATTTTAACATAAGTTTTGGTTCACTCCTTATGCCTCCCTTCCCTCCACCTCACTCACCCTCACGTCACCCCGCCTCACACTCCACTCACCTTATCCCTCCATAAACTCACGTAAGCCTCCTTATAACTCCATCCATCACCTCTCCTCACCTCCATTATCACTTATTTATAATAGGTTGATTCTAATGGTTTGTTAAAATATTATATTTATATTATAATATTAATATATTAATATATTATAATTTATAATTTTAATATAATATAATAATATTTAATGAGTTTTAAATTTTTAATTTAATTCTGTTAATAATTAATCTCTAAATCATTTAGATTAATATCATAATTAAAATTAATTGTATATATTAGTTAATTAATAATTTGTTGGCATTATGATGCATGTGTTGTACTTGATGGCAACCCACTTGTAGCAGAACAACTCACTTGTATATGGTAACTGGATGAATCTACAGAAGAGATATTAGATGTGACAAAATGCATGCCAGTTGTGTTTACAGATGTGACAAAATGTAGGGCAGTTCAAAAGTAATGTACGATGGCAAATCTCTCAAATGACAATTCATAGTGCAATAGTTCAACAACAAAGTATTACAAATCAGACTCCAAAGAATGAAGAAAGAAAGGTATACGCTAATTCACTTTGACCAAGGGGTGTATACATGTGGGTTAACAGAACCAAAGGAGTGTATAATGTATACACATAGTTTCACAAAAGGAAAACCGCGTACATGTTGGAAAACCAAAGTTTTGGACCGAGGTATTTAGTCCAAGGTATTGATCCAAGGTACTTGGTCCGAGGTATTGACCCTAGGTATTTGGACCAAGGTATTGGTCCTAAATGGTTTTGGTCCAAGGTATTGAGAAAAGCCTAAAACTATGTAAGGCGGAGAAGATCATTAGGCCAAGTGTGCAAGTATTGAATATCTTTTGAAGTGTTAGATCATATATGCAGGTTATGAGCTTCTAATGCATTGCTTGATCTGATCTAAGAATGCACCCATGTGGTTGATGATGGTCGATGGATCAGGATCATAAAGCCTTAAATGTATTATCATTATGTGGTTTGATCATGGATAGTCTAGATTTGAATACTGACGCATGTTTTATTCTGTAAATTATATGGTTTGGGTATGACTGAAGGATGGAATGTCTATGAGGTTTTAAGTTAATATTTTCATATATGTACATTGTTTCGATTTGGTAAAAGCGTGTATACACGCCTGTTCGACACATTCAAGTAAAGTATACCTTATGAACTATGATGTTTGAAGTTATAGTTGGTTTTGGTTGTTGATGCAGAGTTATGGGTTTTGCTTTATGTTCTGGTGACTGAATTTTGGTGACAATGTTCAAATTGATTGATTGTGATTTGCTTCAGTGATGATGGATGAGATCTAATGATGGATCAGGATCATAATGACTAATCAATATGTGATCTGATGGGCTAGATCTGATTGTTAACACATGTTTTATCCTTTATATTTGATGATCTGGGTATGTCTGAAGTTGGGAAGTGTAGCGAAGTATAAGTAAGTATTTGCAGATCTATACTCTAGTTCGCTTTGATGAAGTTCTGTATACATGTTGGTTCAGCTGTTCCAAGTTCCATATACATTCTGATTTTTGAGGTTATAGCTGGTCCTGAATGATGATGTAGTATTCTGGGTTAAGATCTGTGTACTGGTTATAGTTATCTATCTATTCCAGTGGATTTGTTGAAGTTGATTAAGTATGAATGAATGGTTGATTCAGTTGTATCATAGGTTCAGAGGTGGTTAGTGATTGATTGAGTTTGGTTGATTCAGAGAGTGATGATTGAGTTTCAGTGATTGGTTGATGCAGATGTAGTTGATGGTTGTATTGCAGTGATGATTGATTCTAAGCTTCAATGTTGTTGATGGGTCCAATATGAAAATTGGATGAAACGAGGCCTTCATGTGTATTATTGTGTACCAAGAGCATCCAATCTGAAAATTTATGAAACGTGGTCCCTGGAGGAAGAAAGAAGGTCGTAGCCTTATGTAGGTCAGTGTTGAGTGATAAAAGGTGTCTTTTTAACTCCTATTTATCTTACATTAATTATCAATCCGGGTAAGGTTTTCTATTTCAAGAGTGTACACAGTGTGTGGCGGCAATTTCTTCAAGAGTAATGTTTCTAAATTGCGGTACGGTGATTTCAAATACAAGAGTAAACAGATGCTTGAAATAAAACTTGCTTGCAATCAAAAGAAACTCAAAGCTCTGAAACTAAATCATTCACTTAGGAAATTAATCAACAATTATCAGTTAAGGATACAGTAGCAGTAAGTCCTTCCTCTTTTAATTGATGTAAATGAAATCAAACATAAATAAGATCCTCAATCTGAAAAATCTAAGAGTAATAGCCAATTCCTTTACAGTTGTTGATCTCACACTCCGCACTGAATGACCGATTGGAAATGACAATGAATTAAATTAATAATGCTGCTGATAGAAATGGGATAACTATGATAACTCTAACAATGCTGAAAGGCAAAACCAAATGCTTGTAGAAAGGAAATGAACATCAATGCTATGAACAGTGAATCTCTGTAATTGAGATGAACAACACAACAATATAGTTGCAGCGAATAATAATCTCATTATGATGAGAAGGAACAACAACACAATTCAGTTACAACATGTATAATGGAGAAATTCATTAAATCTAGAAACAATAAATAATAAAGCAATGGGATTTCAATAAACAAAGATTAAACCAAACCATCACACAATAGATATCGTAAAGGAGTGGTACAGAAGAGCACGTGGATCCACTAGGGCCGGGCCCTTAGCCACTAGTGAAGCACTGCCAAACTACTTTAGTATAGAAGAAAGAACAACAACGGATTACGTATTATCATATGTAAAAATGGTTACAGCCAGTCGTACTCTGTTTTAATCAACGAGAGTTGATGATCAAAGTGAAAATATAATAGTAAGTTATGAATAATGATGATTAATTTTCTTCTATACAAGCATTGTCCCTTTTATAATGGCCAGGCTGATAAAACAGGAATAGCAGATAGACTAGTAACGATGATCCCTTAGGATCAAGAGATCCTGATGGATCCACTTAATCTTCTAACTTTAGTTAACTCTGTCTTTTGCACTGATGCTGTGATATTCTTCTGTTCTTATCCTTAACTACACGTTCCAATCTTGGCATGCTATCTGGATACGACTTCCTAGTGAAGGAACAACAATTACTCTATTTTGTCTTTTCCTCCGGAATGGTAATTTTCCATTTCTTCTCTTTCCTGCATGAGAAAAGATAATAATTAACTAAATTGCAATAATCAATAACTCCCTAGTTTTCGCTAGAATTCTTTGAGATATGATTAAGGAGAAATATAAGGAAATGAATGTCAAATTCATACCTTTTCCATAGCTCAACACACTCCCTTGATTACCCTTTTTCATGCCCTCATGAAAACCATGTAGTTTGTGTGCAAAGTAGTCAAAGAAAAGGCTGGAGAGTGGATGTCATGGAGTGGTCTAAAACCATGATTTTTAGCTAGAACTATAAAGATGGGCCCTGTCTACCCTTCAGGCAATTCATATATGGCTTTATACCCTTCTGTAGGATACCAGATAATAGGGCTTCGAAGCCTACAACATAGCCAATACAGGCCTTCCCTCAAGATGAGATTACTATAGGTAACCAGGCGATCTGTGGTTAATTTAAAGTTTTTGTAGTTGAATGACTCTATGTCTTGGATATTCCAATTGGAAATTTTCCATCTAAATTTAGCTGCTACCAAGGAATTGTCTTTGATAGAGAGGAAATATTCTATCCCTTGCTGGACAATTCCTTTGTGGATGGGTCCCAAGGTCTGGATTACTCCCTCCTTTTGCATTATACTTTTATGTTTAACTAGCAGTTGCAATGAGTTTTTCAGTTCACCCAAAGGTCTAACCCATTTTCTTGCCTCTAAAAAGTGTTATGGGCTTTGAGCCACTTCAACTAGTTAACAACAAATGAAATGAATGCTTGAAACTATATATCACCCACAAAAGGACTGGTATTCTTTTCCATTTCTTCTTCCAATATAAAATTATGTAAATAAAACTCACAAAGTAATCATTGAAATTTTATTCCATGGTGTTTACAGCAGTTTATAAAATCCTCAACAGTTTTTAGTTCTATAGGTTTCCTTGCCCTAACAACCTTAATTTTTAACTGTAAATACCTCTCTAACAAAAACAAGGCATAGTTTTTGGCAGGGGACCTGCATGCTAAAATATCTGTATATAAGGAACAGAGAGTATCCATTTGACACATGACTATTTTCAGTCTGTTCTTTATCTCTTCAGCTCTTTCTTCTGCCCTCTGATATTTATCGAAGGCTTCGTTTTCTGATGCATTGATGTCTCTTAATTGTTGTTGTAATTCTTGGTATTTCTGCTGAGGAATAGTCTCTCCCTCAAGATTCTCTATAGTTAGTTGAGCCTATGCCAGGTCCTCTTGGAGTTTTGTTATACCAGGGTTGTTGCCTATCAAAACATCTTTGGGTTGAAGATCTCTCTAGGTACTTTTATTACAAGACTGAGTGCCTATAGTCTGCATCCCTTTATCATGGAATGGAATAGTTGTTTCTGTAATAGCCGCATGATGTTCCTTATCGTTTTGGATGAGTATGGGCTCGGCTTGAGTCTCCGTGGCCCTTGCATCATGGAGTTCAGTTTGAATAGCTACATTCACTATTTTCGGGGTTCTTCTTGAGATTTCCCCCTTTTTAGTGCCCTTATCTTTTGTCTGAGTTGTTTCACTAAATTTTGCAGCTTTTGTTGTTCCTTCCATAACCTCTTAATTTCGTTTTTCTTCATCTTAGGAGGAACAACTATTTCCTTACCTGTTTCTATTCTTTTTGGATTCGGCTACTCAGTTGGATTTTGCTCTCTAAGGGCTATGCCTTTGCGCTGGCCAGTTTCCATTTCCTCTGTTTGGAACATATCTTCTGTGTTCGCATTTTCCTGGCTAGGTTCCTCTAGAGAGGTAACCTTGGTTTGGCCTGCCACTTCCTAAGTGGCTCCTGCTCCTGCTTCTGCTTCTACTTCATCATTTATTTCTTCTGATATACTCTTACTGTGGTCAGAGTTTTCTTGTGGTTTCTCTGCTTCAATATTAAAGTTGAGCGGACTTTGGGGCTGAATATATTCACTCATATTGGCCAAAATCTGGGCCAATTCATCATCCTGTAATGGGTTTTGCGGTGGACTTGTGCTGGGGGTTAAGGGAAGTTCCGCTTCCTCCCTCTCTTCTTCACTAGTATGCTCTGTTTCTTCCTCCAATTCTAATTCTTGGTTGTCTCTTCCTTTCAGCTATAAGGGTTGTTCATTTTTAGAGCTATGTAATTCTAAGGGTTAGCTACTGCTACCTGTTGAAGCCCCGAAAATTGGGTCTACAACAAGGGGGATACCCACCAGGTCCGGACCTTCATTAGCAGCTGTTTTTACGTTTGGTATAGTGGGTCTGACTGGGGATATGGGACCAGTTTCCTAATTTATGTGTGTGTGTTGAGAATTGATATTTCCTTTCTAATAATTTCTAAGTAAAATACTTTTATTCTAAATCTAATGTAATTGTAATCTAATGAACATAAATATCTAATTCTAAAACTAACCCGAGATTTAATCTTTCAGTTATGCGATCTAAAATGATTCCAAATGGAAATTGGTAATAAAGATCATTCAATTGCTATGAGAAAAGAATTCAATAAAGGCAAACCATCTCGTATAAAAAGTTAGACGAAACAGTTGTGGAAAACATATCACATAATAAGTTACTCATATATTAAGCATAAATAAATAGCTATCACCGTACAGATGTGCCAAATGATAACTCAAGCATTCAAGCATTCATATATAAATAACTAAACATGAATATCACCTTAACACATAAGCAGAAATAGTTAAGAGATAAAAGTACCATTTATAGCTAAATCTACTCATGAGCTTCCGCAATAATGATCTATCTCTTCTTAATCCAACATCCACTAAGAGTACAAAAGTGCAACATCACTAGTAGATATTAAATGCAGATATCAATAAACCTTGTTCCATTCATTCATCAAAACCTCCTCGGAGGGTGCAAAAGTGCATGTTCTGAGGACAAGTTTTTGACAAATTTCATGACCCTTCTCAAACGCATGAGAAGGGTTTAAATACTACTAGCTAAATCTAAAAATAGTTTATTACAAAAATGTAGGATGCGGTTTAAATGACCGTCCTCATTTTAGGCAAAAATAAAGAAAAATTAAAACTAAAACTGAATCTAAAACTAAAATTGGCAACTAACTATCTATGTATCTGGTCCTTATAGTCGCAAGAATTCAACGTTTTCTTGAGGAGAGTTGGTTGGCCGACTTCCGACTTTAGTTGTCCTGCAAAAATGGAATCAGCAAGTGCTGGTGCCATCTTCTCGGCAGAGTTAATGATACATTTGAGAGTCATGCACTGGCTGTGTGGTTTTACCAAGTATGTCCAGTAAGAATCCCAATTTAACTTGGTTAACCTTTTGATGGACTCTGCTCTCTCTTGAGCCTTCTGTCTCCTGCTTGTCTGTAGGTGTTGTACATTTGGTAAATATTTACATATCACTTGAGAATATCCCTGATAAATACCACTGTTTTTAGAGTTCAAGTTTTGCTTTTCGCCCTTAGCACTTTTTCCTACAATTTTTGGGCTTACAGGCGACTGAGTGATTAGAGGCTTTCCTTTTCGAGGGGTTTTGCATGGTGGTGCATGATTAGTGTGCTAATCGTACACCAAAAACTGCCTCCATTTCTCGATTCGGGCTTCCTTGGTGCGATTTTCGCCTCTTGAGTGTTTTTTGTTAGAGGATATAAAGCTTAAATTTTGTGAAAATAACAACTCCGTGAGTTTTTGGTTCTGAGCTTTAAATTCTCTTTTTGTGATATCAGCATTATCCAGTACGAATTTGACCATGTCCGTGTATGGAAGAATTTTGGGCCTTGCTGCTATCTGGTGCAAGAACGAATGTGATAGTTCTATAACTGATGCCTCAGAAGACTCGTGTGAGCCTGCAGTAGCTGTAACTTCTATTATTCTGGGATTTTCTTCCTCGACTAGAATGTACATGCCTTCCCAAGTAGTAATACCAACATCTTTGTTACAGGTGGTGTCTGTGTACAAGGGCGTCATTTATTTATCTTCAGAACTCGGAGCTTTACCTTTCTTTCCCATAATATCCTAAACACTACTGTATCCTTCTCTGCTCTTAGCTCCTACAGTTTACAAATGAGGCAAGAGTAATGATAAGGAAAAGGTGATGGGAAAGCTTTAAATGCCAAAAACATATAAAATATATCACCCTACGTGAAATGGCTCTTTGATCAGATCAAAACCATACTTCATTAATGATTTCCAACTAACTCATTAATTAACATTAATGCGCATAACTGGGCATCGGTTTATGGAAAAATCTTTTTCCAACAACGAGCCTTGTAGATCTACGATAAGGAAATTTTGCGATTTGCTTCACAATATCACAGATCGCAATATCACCACTTCGTTGCGTGTGGCAATCATCCATTAACGTGTTTTCTGCGAAATGTGATTTGCGAGACTCGCTATCACATATCGACGGTTTGAGGCATTTCACCTTAAGTGATTTTTGAGGCATGCGATGCGATGAATATCTTTTAGTGCATGATTTCACATCATGATTTCACAATCTTAGAATTCTGCTTGTAGGAAGGTATCCATTACCTTTTTGTGATGCGACGCTTTTTATTGAGAAAGTGGATTTATTTGAACTTATCATAAAACTTAAGTCTTTTTAGATTTTTCGGGTATTCTCCTAAGTTTATGATAGTAAGTTTTATTCAAAAAGGGAATACAAGTGCTAATTTTTTTTGAATAAGGGCCCCCACTTATTTAGTATTAGTAATAAAACTAAATAAGAAGGGGGGTTGTTGCTAGCCACAACAATTGGCGTTTCACTTGGAAGAGCTAGTTATCTCTGCTTTTCTTTTGAATTTTCTAAACTTCCAAAATAGAAAACTTTTCGAGAAAATCAAATTTTATTATAGAAAGATAAAGTACATCATGCTTGCAGCTGTCAATGATAGTTTGTTTCTTCTATGTTAACTTTGGTTATTTACTTCCTAGAGCTAGTCATTGTATCTACATCAGTCACTACTTGGTTTATAAAGATAAACACAAAGACTTCTCTGTAAATTAGTTTTAAATATTCTCATTTGTTGTAGGTAGAGCCTATGCTGCCAGCAGGCGTGTATAGCCTCGACAGGGTTACTTGTTACCCAGCAATGATCCTGTATCCTACTTGGAGAAATATATGATTTTCAAAGAGAAATCCATATCCACACTTATTGCTTTCATTTTCTTTTAATCCTTAGAGAACAATGCCTTGGTTTGGTAGCCAAATTATGACAGTGCCACTCACTTGATTTATAACTTTGTTGAACAAGCTGGCTCATGATGAGACCCCTTGTCTTTTGATTGTTACAATCTTGAGTCATTGCCCTGTTGTGGTATGCATTTTTGGCAAAGTCAGCAAGATATAATATCTATGATCATGATAAGTCGGCTCGTGATGAGACCTCTTATTCTTTAAGTTTAAAATTAATTGCTGGATTATTTCTTGAAGCTCGTAATTTTCTAAGTGGGGAGGAAGTCATTGTTTCCTTAAGAATAGCTCTGGACGAAAATGGTAGAGTTTTTGGAAAGAGCTTTTCTACAAAGAATCTTCGTTTTGTTATTGATACTTTTCATTTGACTGATGTAAAAAAAATTCCCACTAAAGGTCCTTTTTTATCAAAATTTACATGGTTGAAGCTAGTATCATTTTCAAGCTTATAGCCTTTGACTGTATCTTTCAATAATAATGACCAATTTTCTAAAACGATTCTATTTATACAAGCGAAAAAACAAAATCTAAAAGAAATACTTGTCTTTTTCGTGAATTTCAAATGTAACCATTTACAACTGGTTTTATTGTGAAAATAAGAAAAATTAATCTACAAAAATAAAAGAATGATCTCCTATGGAAAGTATTTTTTGAGGGTCTGCCCGTTAACAGGTAAAGATTCTCTTTTTCTTGTTAAATCTTGTAACATAAAAGTAGATGGACCTATGATTTCTGCAATTTGGAAAGGGCTACGCCACATCCATTGAAATTTCGTATGTTTTCCCTTTTCCTCATGAGCTTTGTCGCATTTTAAAACTAGATCTCCAATCTGAAAGTCCTTTCTGGATATCATGTTTGAATCAAAAGAAGCTTTTACTAATGCTTGGTGATGAGCATGAGTTATTTTGTCTTGTTCTCATTGTTCTTCTAGCTTAAGACTTTGCAGTTGCCTTAGTTGTAAGGAAGAAGTTGGTGTTTCGTCAATATATTGAACTAAAGCCAAAGAGGGAATTGCTAGATGAGTTGGAAGGACCACTTCTTTCCCATAAACTAAATTAAAGGGCGAAGTGCCAATAGAGGATTTTTACATTATTCAGTATGCCTAAAGAGCATATATTAGAGATTTGTGCCAATTCTTATGAGTTTGATCAATGGTTCACTTAATAATTCTGATTAAGTTTTTATTCGTTGATTCAGCTAACTCGTTCCCCTGTGGGCAATATTTGGCAAAGTATTTGAGTTTAAAACCTCTTTTGAGTGCAAATTTAGTCATAGCATTGCCAGAGAAATACAATGCATTATTAAACATTAAAGCAGAGGGTAAGCCAAACCTGGTGATTATGAACTGATTTATGAAATCAATGATGTGTTCGGCATTAGCTATCCTGAGAGGAACTGCTTCTACCCATTTACTAAAATAATCTGTAGCCATAAGGATATACTTATGCTATTTGGAAGAGTGAGGAACGATCTCACCTATTATATCCAATCCCCATTGATCAAAAGGTTGCTCAATATTAACTAGTTGCAAAGGCAATGATGGTTTCTTTTGTCTCCCAGCAGCAGTTTGACAAACTTGACATTTTCTTACGTAGCTATGTGCATCTTTGAATAGTGTAGGCCAATAATAGCATGCGCACAAGATTTTATGTGCAGTAGCATCTCCAGCATAATGTCCACCTACTGGTCCATCGTGAAGTTCCTACAATACCTTTTCGTCTTCAGATTTCTCTAGACATCTAAGGAGAACATAATCATAATTCATTCTAAAAAGTACATTGTTTATGAGCTAATATTGTTTAGCCTTCAACGTTAGGGCTCTTTTCTTTGTATATGTTAGCGCTCAAATCTACCATAGGCTGAAATAAGGTAAAACTCAAGGCTACATCAAACCACGCTCAGCTTCGTAGCTAGCCCTACAAGGACAAGAGAGGGCTCTCTCTGGGTCAATCTCAGCAAAAGATAATCAACGAGGTCGAGATGACTGAATTGATGACTAATTTTAGGCTAGGTATGAAGTACAAGGACTTTTAAATTGATTTTTTTAAGGTTTTGTTGAATTCAAGGGAAAGGCAATTTTGGGTGCGGGGATGAGGCACAGCTTTTGCAGAGGTCTACTTGGGGCAAGATAGGCGATTGTTTTGATGCCTTTAAAGTGATTGAATGAATAGATCTGACTGGTGAGGAGATAAGGAGAGAAAGGAAGTCTCAAGAATTCTCCTTAAACTGAAGAAAACATAGAAAATTAAACAAATTTAAAGGCAGAGCATAGCAAATTTACGGATTCTACCTTAACACTTCATTTGTTTAATTGCAGAAGATTAAATAAGGAAAGTGGTACACATACACAACTTACAAGTACTGAGATAAACACACCATCAACACATAAATCCACATGAATCCCAAATAGTGCTGCAAAACCCTGGTCTTTCCTTTGCCAAAAATGCAGATAAAATATGTACAATAGTGTATCAAGCTATCCCCAAGAGTCCAACCCTAAAAATGACTAAGAAAATACATAATATAGGCAAGCTAACACATTCCCTTGCCTCTAGGGGTCGAGCTCATCATCCTAGGAGCTATTTCAACCAATTCTAAACAAAGCACTAGAATCTAGGCAGTCAAAACAACTTGCCTCTATAAGCTAGGAAACCAATTCATTCATTACATTTTTGCTATTTTATGAATGAATCATCTAGAATAGGTAAATAAGTGTAAAATCAAAATAAATTTCCATTAATTACATCAAGAAGGGTGAAAAATTCCATCACAAGTCAAAACTGGTCAAATTGGCTTCATTTGCTGCACTGAGGAGGAAAACTGTGCCAAAAAACCGTGTGTGCCGCGCACCTGCGCTTTGTGCGCCATGCGCCTTTCCACCTGATTTTGGGGCACTTCCTGGCATCCAAAATGAGCTCCGGTTGGCTTTTTGGAAAGCCCTGGATGTCTAATTTCTAACCCAAGTAGAATTTTCCAATTCGGTGTCCATTTGACCCTCCAAAAGCGCATTCTCCCAGAAGTACTTCCTGTTGGTGAAAAAAGTGGCAGAAAGGTGGTTTTCATGATGTTTTTGAGCCATTTGGTCACCCAGAACTTGATGAAATGCCTTGGCAATGGCCAAGCATATGTATTTCATCAAGTCAAATCCAAAACTACAAGCCATCTGTGATTTGGACCTCCCCATCTTGTGGGTCACGCGCTGCGCGCTACGCGTAGAGCCAAAAAACCTGTTTCGCAAGCCAAAAATTTTGAAACGACAAAATTTTCTCCAAATTTGCCCAAATTTGGAGTGAAGACCCTCCATCATGTATCATGCTCAACCAATGAAGCCTCGGCCAAAACTCGAAGTGGATCGGGCCTTTTGCGTTGTTTTTGTGCTTTTCTCAAGCGCCTCTTGAGGATCTTCATTTTCGCTTTGCAAACATGCATGCGAGCCCAATAGTGAGTTTTCATGTGATGAAGCATGTCTTTGTCCCTGTTTACCTTCGCCAACAACTTCTCCAAATGAGTGTTTACCTGGATGAGCATTGATTCTTGATCAATAGGTGTCAAATCACTGGGTCTCCTTCGGGCCAATTCCCGATCTTCCCGGATCTTCCGCAACTCATAAAGTTCATGCTCATCTTCCAGCTGTTTGTTGCGCTACTCCAAGTAGTTGATCACCCATTTAGCCATCTGCAATTTCTTTTGCAGTGACTCATTCTCGGCCCTTTGCTCTCGGATGATCTCCTTGAGCTCTGAGTTAGGCGAGCTAGCATCAACA
>APFE030612306.1:12509-29750 GCA_000404065.3 Pinus taeda | reverse complement strand
GTATCTCGTCGTGCAGATGCAAATAAGGCCCTGTGGCCTCTTTGATATGTCACATATACTGGAGCATCGACATGCTCGGTCTCAGGAATGTCAAACTGCTGTGAAGGCCCTCCCTCATCATGAACTATCTCTGGAGGAGGTTGTAGCGCGGAAAAGAAATCATGGGAGATGAAATCCTCCAAAGTAATACCCTGCTGTGCCAACTGATGCATCACTATGATTTTGATCAATGCATAGTGATATATGCTCCTATGTTGATGTGCCGGGCTCTTCCTCTGTACTAAAGGCACCATCCTCTCTATGTTACGATACATGAAAAATGGAATGTTCATCATATGTACCCGTGTGAAATGCATCAACAAACGGACATGGTACGCATAGAGACGGGAGAATCTGCCCTCACAGCTGAAATACCGAATGATGAGTTTCATCAACGGTGCAAACTCATCTTTCAAGAATCTGAAAGGAAAGGCTGCGCTCAAGTGTCTGATATATCCGGGCTTGATATATGGCTCATAGTAATACCTATCTAGCATCTGGCGTTTTCTCCATTCCTCCCCCACATTTGGTATCCCGGTGGCCTGAGAAATACTATCGGGTGACAAGGTAAAATCCACTCCGGCAAGGTTTACATGACCATCCTGTAGATTAAGGACAAATAGAAGGACTAGTTCGTGATGATGCTGAGTTTGTGAGATCATCTCACAATATTGGTAACATGATTGGCGCCGAAAACAATCCATTGCAAGTGGGCAAGCTTACAATTGAGCCAAAGAAGTAGGCTCCTCCCTAACATGCTGTCCACTTTTGCCACCTTTGTGATACCTCCGTGGCACATTTGGCACTTTTACCTCCGGTGTAGAATCACTATCATATTCTTGCTCATATACTGACTCAGTCTTTGACATGTTCTTTAGAAACAAGGTAGCTGGAATAGATATATGCTGATATACAACTGTGTACAAAATTGACTGTAGACTTTTTTCTTTTTCTCAAAATGTTGTGACCAAGGGCACACAAATGTACAAGAGAATTGTTAGGAAAGGGAAAACATGAGGGAAATGGGGAAACTGGAAATAAAACAAGGAATTTAGGGAAGGGAAGGGACATGGAAATCTTGAAGTTTTAGGGTTTTGGGATGAGGTAGGGATTATATGCTTGTAATAGAAGGGAGGGATTTAGGATTTGAGGGAGAATAGTGTAGGGTTTATGAGGAATTATTGGGGAAAATAATGGTGAAAATAGGGGATGGGGAACAAAAGGAAATAGGAAAACATGATAACCTTGGCAACATTTATTTTTGAAAACCCTACAGCAATCTTGGCATTTAAATCCTTACAACAAATTAATGGACAAGGAGGGTTTTTACGCTTGGTTTTTCATGGCAAATATATCATAATCTCTTACATAAACCTTTCAAAAACTAAGAACAAGCCATGGAGAAAAGCCTACCTGCAATTTGATGCATGAGAAGAGGTGTTTGAGTGTTTTTTGGACAAATGTTGGGCATAAATTTCAATGCGCTGCACACTCCTGATGCGCCGCATGCATGCAAAACAACACTGGACTTGGTCGCCTGATGCGCCGCACGCCACTGATGCATCACGCACCCTGGAAATGGTGCAATTGGCTCACAAAATCACAAAATTGCCTTAGAATGCTGCTCTTCACTCTTGGAATGTGGAATGGGTTGCAAATGAGGAGAAATATCTTCATATAGTCTCCTTTTTTATTTTTTCTTGATCCAAAACCCATTTTCTTATGTTTGGTCGTTGACACTTTTTCAAAATTAATAGACTTTGACCTTTTTGGTTTCCCCTTTAAAATTGGTTGAAATAATGATTTTCTCTGATAATTTTTTGCAGGGATAGCTCTGATATGCTCTGGCAAAGGAGACCAAGGCTGCACTTGAACGATTGAAGAACTTGAAATTTTGAAATTTTTTACAAAAATGATACGACGACTTATCTTCAAAACAGAGTTTTGAAGAGAAGTCCTAATTCGGCTGTACAATGATGAAAATTATTGAAGTGATGATCTATCAAAGACATCCCTCTGGCCTGCTGGTCTTCTAAGACTTTTCAAAACAAAACTGACTCAACCCTAGACCTAAGACCTAAAAATTTAAAACATGATTGTAAATGACCTTTAAAGACTTATTACTAAACCTGAACCAGCAGTGCCATGCACGAGGGGAATGAATGACACAAACCACTCCATCAGAGTTATGGCATGCCTAACAAAATGCAATTGATTAAAACCGATGGGACACCTAAACAATGAAATGCATAAAGAGCTTTGATCTCTGACGGAGGGATAACTAGACCGACTCTAACAGTATAATCGAGGTTTGAAGGAGCATATCCATTCTTCAGATAAAATATGACATTAGCGTATAATGATTCAACATCGTTTAGGCTTACCTCATACATTTGTATTTTTGTAGATGGAGTTTTGGAAATAAACGATGCTCCAGCCAACATTTTGCAAAAACCTTGACCTTTTACAATATTTGTTGATTTAATTTCAATGTCATATTCTTGTAAGGCAGTAACCCAATTGGCTCTTTTCTCACCCACGTCTTTCTGTACCAAGAGATTTTTTACTGCTGGAAACGACACTATGATTTTTGTATGGGTTTTAAGGAGAAAGGGTCTAAAATGTTTGATCTCTTTGAAAACAGCATGAGCTTGTTTCTTGATGTCTAAATAATTTAATTCAGCCCCTTGTAGATTTGAACTGAAAAAGGCAATTGGGGACTCTACCTTGTCTTGGTTTGCTTGAGTGAGTATCGCAGTATATGATCTGTTAGAGGAAAATGTATATAAAATGAAAGGATCAGAAAAATTTGGAGTTGCTAAAGATGGAGTGTTAACAATCGCTTGTTTAATCGGATTGAATGCTTCATATTCGTCTTGGCCCCATTTGAAGATTGAGTTCTTTTTAATCATTGCTTATAAGGGAGATACGATTCTTGAAAAATCTAGAACAAATCTCTTTACAAAATTAATTTGGCTAAGGAAAGATTGCATAGGTTTCTTGTTGTGAGGCAAAGGTATTTCGGAAATCTCCTTGATTCTGTCGGAATCAATATGGATTCCAGATTTTGACACTATAAATCCAAGAAGTTTTCCTTCACTTAATACAAAGAACGACTTTTTTGGGTTAAGTGAAATTCCATACCTTTGGCAGCGTTGGAAGATCTGTTTTGAATCCCTGAGATGATTGCCTCATTTTTTGGAATATATAGTTATATCATCCAAGTAGATTACTACTGATTTGTTTACTAATCCTTTAAATGTGATGTCCATGGCCCTTTGAAAAGTGGCCCCAGTGTTGATCAGACCGAAGGGCAACTTTTGATATGCATAGGTACCCCATTTGCTTCTAAACGTGGTCTTTAATTGATCGTTGGGATGGACCAAAACTTGGTTGTAGCCGAAGAAACCATCCAAAAAGGACATTAATTCTGATCTTGCAACTGCCTGTAATATTTGCTCCATAGGAGGCAAAGGAAAATTATCCTTTTGATAGGCTTTGTTAAGATTTCGAAAGTCAATGCAAATTCTAATGTCTCCATTTTTCTTTATAACGGGAACCATATTGGAAACCCATTTAGAATGTCGAACGAGAAAAATGATTTTGGCTTTCAATAACTTATTGAGCTTAGATTTGAATTGGTTTTCTAAATTAGGATGGATCTTTCTCAGCTTTTGCTGGACAGGTTTTTCATCATTTATCATTGGGATAGTATGTTGGATGATAGAAGTGTCGTAAGTCTTAAGTTCATCGTAGTTCCAGGTAAATATACTTTTGTATTGTTTCAAGAGATGAACATACACTAATCTTTCTTCAGGGGCTAGGCCAAGACCTAGATTGATATTTAGCGGCTTGGTATCAGATCCTAGATTTACTAATTCATAGTTCAGAGTTGAATTTTGAAGTTTTGAATTGGTAGATCTTTTGAATTGATCTTTCAAATCATACAAATCTTCTAATTTGACTACTGAATTTGGCACAACATTATTAGTGCTATCTTGTTTCAATTATCTGTCATGTTGGTCCTCATCTATTATCTGATTAGTGTAAGATCCTTCAGATGTGAGGAAGCTTATTATATCAAGATCATCGTTGAAAATTTTCCAGTTGGTAATGTTATCAGGAATTGAGGGTCTAAAGATTAATTCGATTGAAAATCTATTGGGGATATAGTCTTCTGAGGGAATGAGCTTGGAAGCTACGTTTGCCAAGAGGTCAGCACTAGCATTATGGAGTCTGGGAATTGATGAAATATTAAATCTTATAAAATGTTCAGTCAGATCTTGTACTAAAGATTGATAATGCTTTAAATGACCCGATAGACAATGTATAGTATTTCATAGCTGTCTGATAACAATTTCAGAATCTCCGAAGACTTGTAGATATTTGATATCTAATTCGATTGCTTTGTATAATCCTTGGACGAAAGCTTCATATTCTGCAGTATTATTGGTGCAATCGAACTCGAGTCTACAAGTTAGCCTAGTTTTGTTTCCCTCTGGACTGATTAATACGCATCCTGCTCCTGCTTCCTCGTTAGACTTAGAACCGTCAAAAAATAACTTCCAAAATAAATATTTATTTATAGGACTATCTACAAAATTAATACATTTAGAACTATTTGTTTGATAAAAATTTTCTACTTGAGATAAAACAAAATGTTCTAAGTAAGGTGAAGTATGAGCATTAAAATTTCCTAAGAAAGAATCAACAGAATAGCTGCCAATTATATTGTTGTTGTATGCTAGTGGTTCATTTTCTTCTTCCAATTTTGTTACTATGTATTTCTGATGTTTTTCTCGTTCGACCTTTATTTGATTTGGTTTACCATTGTAAGGGAGCCACATATGCGACCAATCAGTTGCAAAGTATCCATGAAGTTTTTCAGACCAATCTCTGTTAAGAATTAAGCCATAAAATTCTGGAATATCTGCAACTACAATGTCAATAACTTGACATACTTTTGGATTAGATGATAGCCTTATGGTAACCTAATTTAGTTCGCTGATCACTTCAACCTATGACCGATCCAGCTGAACTATGCATACAACATATTTTTGAGGTTGAACGTTTAACTTTTCACATATTGATTTAGGTAAGATATTAGATGAAGCTCCTGAATCAACTAAACAATTAGCAAATTTTTGTTGAAAACTTCATAAGTAAGAAGAAATGGGGGAGTATGAGATCTTGACCTTCCTCCAATTAAAGCGATATCATTTGGATCAACTTTATTAGTCGCATTGGTTGGAGGTCTTCCCATCTCGTGAGAAGCTTGCGAGATTACAGCGGTGGGTAGAGGTGTAACTGGTACTGCTTGTAATTCTTTCAAAAGAATCTTTTGCTGATGTTTTAACTTACTCAACTCATAAAAAGTTATGTTAGCCCTAGTCTTCTTCATGTCATCTATAATATTATACTCCATCTCATCAGAAACAATCAACGTTTTAGATTGAGTTGGTGAATCTGTTTGGACTGGGCTTGTTTGAGTCGCTTTAGGTGTTGTCTTCTTTGCTGCGACTTTGTCCTTAGGCGTTGAGCTTGCGCTCTTTGGCTTAGGAGTAGGTTGAGGAGGATTGAGTTGATTTCTACTTATAGTACTGACCGATGATGCCTCTTGATGCTCTTCATCTGGGAGGATGAAATCCCACATACCCTGTACTTCTACAACTTCTTCTTCATCAGTAAGCTCTTCATTGGAAATTTCCTCTTCTTCTTCTTCTGATTCAACATTTGTAATAGCATTGGGAGGCTTTGAATTAGTCGAAGGATTTCTTCTATAAGGCTTGTATGGTTTTTTAGAAGTTTTTGCTACTTTTTTTTTTTATATCAACCATTTCATTAGACATGGTTTTCAAAACTTTTTGCAATCCTTCTAAATCGAATGGGTCTTTTGATTTTTTCTTTGGATCTTCCTTAAAAGTAACCTTCTTAGATTTTCATTCCTCAATGGCGTTTTTCTTTTCTAAGGCTATGATACATTTCTCTACCACTATTGCTTCCTTCATATTGTCAGCTAAAGTTGTTTTGTTAGCCCTATCGACGAAGATTACTATGTTTGATGGTAGAGCCGATATGTACCATTCACTTCGAACTTCTTTGCCAGGCTTGGAAGCAGTATGAATTTTGTTCAACAGTTTATTGAAACGTGAGTTAAAATATTTGATAGGTTCTTTTGACTTAGCCCTAAGGTTAGACAGGTCATTAATCAGTGTCACCGTAGACCTGTCATCACCGAACTTAGTCAAGAATTGTTCTTGGAAAATATCCCAACTAGTGATAGATCCAGATGGTAATGAAAAATACCATGATCCAGTTACTCCTTGCAAAGTGTAAGGGAAGAGCCAAACAACAACGTCTTCATTAGTAACCCCATTGAGATTTATAGATAACATAAAGTTATTTATATGTTCTTCTGCTAGCATGCCTATTTCGGGATTGAACTTAGGCAACCATTTTTCAGGATGGGCTAGTATTTGACTCAAGAGAGCAGGCATTAAGACTACCCCTGGGTTATTCCATGGAGATTGGGCCATCATTGAACTACTAACAGAGGAAAGTGCAGAAGATGATCCCTATGATTGGGAACATGAGGATATTATAGTTCCAGATGATTGAGAAGGGGATGTGGAAGTCCCAGTGGACTGGTGGAGAATAATCTGAAGTGGAGGGGTGGATGGTTGACTTCGCGGTGGAGAGGTTGAGATGGATGATGATGATGAAAGAGTCTCGCTATCAGACCCTTTAGGTGATTTCCTTGCTCTCTTTCTTGTAGGTAGAAGTAACTCAGTTGGTTCAATACCAAAATCTTCACTCTTCAATCTTGTAAGAGGGTGAGCAGGGTTATATTGCAAAGTCACACTACCTTGAGATTTTTCAGATCTTTGAGGTGATATAGAAAATAGTTGAAGTTTATGGAGCAAAGATTCAACTTCAGGAGGTTCAATAGTAGATTTCTCTTAAATGTCGAGGTTTATGGCAGTGGTTGTTGTTTTCTCGATTTCTTGCTCAAGATTTAAAGATTCTAAATGCGATGGAGAAGTCGGGGGAGATGGTGAGGGCGATTTACTCTTAGAATGGTATTTAGATTTAGACTTACTTTCCATTCACAGTTCGGCGCCATCCTTCTAGCGCCAAATATGTTGAAGCCCCGAAAATCGGGTCTACAACAAGGGGGATACCCACCCGGTCCAGACCTTAGTTAGCAACTCCTTTTCCATTTGGTATAGTGGGCCCGACTAGGGATATGGGACTAGTTTCCCAATTTATGTGTGTATGTGTTGAAAATTGATATTTCCTTTCTAATAATTTCTAAGTAAAATACTTTTATTCTAAATCTGATGTAATTGTAATCTAATGAACAACAATATCTAATTCTAAAACTAACTTGGGATTTAATCTTTTAGTTATGTGATCTAAAATGATTCCAAATGGCAATTGTAATAAAGATCATTCAATTGCTATGAGAAAAGAATTCAATAGATAAACAATCTTGTATAAAAAGTTAGACGAAATAGTTGTGGAAAACATATTGCATAATAGGTTACTCATATATTAAGCATAAATAAATAGCTATCGCTGTACAAAAGTGCCAAATGATAACTCAAGAATTCAAGAATTCATATATAAATAATTGAACATGAATATCAGCTTAACACATAAGCAAAAATAGTTAAGAGATAAAAGTACCATTTATAACTAGTTCTACTCATGAGCTTCAACAATAATGATCTATCTCTTCTTAATCCAACATCCACTAAGAGTACAAAAGTGCAACATCAGTAGTAGATATTAAATGCAGATATCAATAAATCTATTCCATCATTCATCAAAACTCCTCAAAGGGTGCAAAAGTGAATGTCTGAGGACAAGTTTTTGACAAATTTCAGGACCCTTCTCTAAATGCATGAGAAGGGTTTAAATACTACTAGCTAAATCTAAAAATAATTTATTACAAAAATGTAGGATGCGGTCTAAATGACCGTCCTCATTTTAGGAAAAATAAAGCAAAATTAAAATTAAAACTGAATCTAAAACTAAAATTGGCAACTAACTATCTATGTATCTGTTCCTTATAGTTGCAAGCGTTCAACATTTGCTTGAGGAGAGTTGGTTGACCGACTTCTGACTTTAGCTGTCCCGTGAAAACGGATTTGGCAAGTGCTGGCACCATCTTCTCGGCAGAGTTAATGATACCAAGTATGTCCAGTAAGAATCCCAATTTAACTTGGTTAACATTTTGATGGACTCTACTCTCTCTTGAGCCTTCAATCTCCAGCTTGTTTGTAGGTGTTGTACATTTGGTAAATATTTACATATCACTTGAGAATATCCCTGATAAATACCACTTGTTTTAGAGTTCAAGTTTTGCTTTTCACTTTTAGCACTTTTTCCTACAATTTTCAGGCATACAGACGACTGAGTGATTAGAGGATTTCCTTTTCGAGGGGTTTTACATAGCGATGCATGATTAGCGCACTAATCGTGCATCAGAAACTGCCTTCATTTCTCGATCGAGGCTTCCCTGGTGCGATTTTCGCCTCTTGAGTGTTTTTTGTTAGATGATATAAAGCTTAAATTTTGTGAAAATAACGACTCTGTGAGTTTTTGGTTATGAGGTTTAAATTCTCTTTTTGTGATATCAGCATTATCCAGTACACATTTGACCATGTCCGTGTATGGAAGAATTTTGGGCCTCGCTACTATCCGGTGCAAGAACGAACGTGATAGTTTTGTAATTGATGCCTCAGAAGACCCGTGTGAGCCTGCAGTAGCTGTCACCTCCATTATTCTGGGATTTTCTTCCTCGACTAGACTGTACATGCGTTCCTAAGTAGTAATACCAGCATCTTTGTTACAAGTGGTGTCTGTGTACAAGGACATCATTTCTTTATCTTCAGAAGTCAGAGCTTTACCTTTCTTTCCCATAATATCCTGAACACTGCTATGTATACTTCTCTACTCTTCGCTCCTGCAGTTTACAAACGAGGCAAGAGTAATGATAAGGAAAAGGTGACTAGAAAGCTTTAAATGCTGAAAAACATATAAAATATATCACCCTACGTGAAATGGCTCTTCGATCAGATCAAAACCATACTTCATTAATGATTGCCAAATAACTCATTAATTAACATTAATGCGCATAATTGGGCATTGGTTTATGGAAAAAGCTTTTTCGAACAACGAGCCTTGTAGATCCGCGATAAGGCGATTTTACGATTTGCTTCGCAATATCGCAAATCACAATATCGCTACTTTGTTGCGTGTGGCAATCATCCATTAATGTGTTTTCTACGAAATGTGATTTGCGAGACTCGCTATTGCATATCGGCAGTTTGAGGCATTTCACCTTAAGTGATTTTTGAGGCATGCAATGCGATGAGTATCTTTTAGTGCATGATTTCACATCGTGATTTCACAATCTTAGAATTCAGCTTGTAGGAAGGTATCCATTACCTTTTTGCAATGCGATGATTTTTATTGAGAAAGTGGATTTATTCAAACTTATCATAAAACTTAAGTCTTTTTAGATTTTTCGGGAATTCTCCTAAGTTTATGATAGTAAGTTTTATTCAAAAAGGGAATACAAACGCTAAAATCTTTTGAATAAGGGTCCCCACTTATTTAGTATTAGTAATAAAACTAAATAAGAAGGGGGGTTGTTGCTGGCCACAACACCACTTTGGAGGTTCTCAGATGTTCCCCTGCTTGTTCTTAATCTGGAAGGGTGTCTACATTTTTGTGGTCTGCTTGCAGTGTTGGTGGTTCTTTTTCTTTTTGGGGCAGGTAAGGCTAATTCCCCATCTATAGAAAACACCAATTCTTCCCAACTGGTCTGTTATTGAGCAATGCTATAACTTACTATCAATCGAATTAAATAATGGTGGCTCACTACAGTATCTATATGGCGGTATTTTTTTATGCTTTGAGCAGCATCATGCAGCAAAAAATTTAAATATGCAGGTAAATTTATGGCACATTTCTGTTTTAGTACTACTAGTAATTTGAGGTGGCAGGGTCTTACCACATCGCTTCTCCCGTTGCATGTAATGTGGCTCTACACTACTCTAGCTAGTTTCATCCATGGTTCTCCTAGCGATGAAGGTTGGACTCCTTTTCCTTTGTCAATCAGGTTCTGTCCCTCATCCTGAAAGGTGGCCATGGCATCTTGAAGTCTCAATTTCTTATGTGTCCATATGGGTCCGATTGCTGGTAGTCTAGATACCTCAACAATTACTGTATCTGTCACTATTATTCGTCTTCCTCTTACTATGGAATGATCATCCTGTAAATTCTACAAAAATTTAATAGCCACAGTTTCATGGGGTTGTTGTAGTCGTGTAAAATATGCAATCCATCCAGCCCTTACTAAAATTTCTCGTGCAGCATCAAACACTGCTAGTACATGTGTGTCGTTGCGTACTGATCATCCTCCCATTTCGTCTAAGTTTTGCACACTGTTATTTTTACACAACAATACATAGAGATAACAATGGAACAACAAACTGTGCATATCGGATAATACCATTTTTTTTAACATCACTACCGTTAAAACTTCTATTAAGGGATCTGATGTAGTCTAGTACACCCAAATAAAAGACTGACACATATGCAGGAGTATTTTGGAAGTCACCCGTGCCCCCCTGAAAAATGATAGGTCATCCTCGAGTAGTTAAATGGAGGAGCGACGTACTGGATGACAATCGTATAGTGTAAAAAGGGAAAGGTGTACTTATTCATGACAACATCACAAAAAGTATCGAGTTTCTGAAATCGAGGCTTAAGATGAAAATTGTGAATAGATATGGAGATGCTATGGAGTGATTCGAAAAAGGGAAAAGGACAACTGATGTAGGTAAAATGCTATGCAGTCATTATTTCACTTAAACTATTATGATTGACTTTTTAAAATGATAATTCATGCATAAGAGGTTCAAAGTGAATTGGGAACATAATCTGTTTTGAAATAAAGATAAAGAAATAAGAAAATGGTTTATAATTACTATTGATGTTGAAAAATATGATTATGATACCATCAGCAGAGCTCTATTGCCCACATGTGTTTATAACCTTGATAAAGTTTCTTTTTCACCCTTTGGAACCATAATCTTGTATGTATGCCTAGGAAAGTGCCTTATGATGTCAGAATGGAGGCCATTGTGCTAGCTTGGTAACGAGATGAATCACAATTCGCTGGGAAGGAGTGAAAGGTGGGCAGGTTGGCTCATGATGGGACCTCCTAGTCCAAGGACTTTTATTTCACTGATGTGTCCATTGGATCATATCCCTAGTGTGGTGGCCATAGTGGGAATGCCACTTCACTGCTTCCTTATGATCATGGTAGGTTGGTTCTTGATGAGACCCCCTATCCTCCATCTGAAAAATCATAGAATTGTTAGTAATCATATACATATATTTTTTCTTTCTTTTCCTTTTCTCTTATATGGAGATTCCTATTTATATATAGAGGATGGCTCAACAATCCTTAAGAGTAGTGATGGTGGAAGAAGTTTGAACATCTCAATAGAAGAAAATATGCCCTTATTCTTATTCAATAATAATAATCAAAGAGAATTATGATAATTAGGGAAGAACCAACATGATAAAAATAATCAATCAATTTGAGTTTTAGTGAAAATAAGGACAACAAAGTGATATAGATAGTTGTGTCCTTTCCCTTTTCTTATCAATACAAAGCAATCTCATTAAAGATGATAATTTTTGTTTGATTTTCTTATTTCAGTAACCTCTAATTTTTGTGTCCTTGCATAAATTTGTATCTTTGCCTTGAAAGGATCATGAAGAGTGAAACATTATTCACAAAAATTCCCAAAAAAGTGTTGTTCTTTAAGAGAAACAGCAAAAAAAATGCACTCAAAAAGTGTTGTTCCCTAGATGGAACAGTTGTTGTTCCTTAGGATGAACAGTTGCTATTCCTTAGGAGGAATAGCAAAAAGATAGCTGCACACAGAACTGGGGTTCTTTTAAGAGGAGCAGAAAAAAGACAAAAAAATTGCACACGAAACTGTTGTTCCTTAAGAGGAATAGCAGTTGTTCCTTAAGCAGAACAGCAAGTAAAATAGAAGCAAAATAAAGTGTTGATCCTTCAGTGGAACAGCGTAAAAACACTCCAAATCAAAACCACTGTTCCTTAGAAGGAACGGTAGAAAGTAAAATAAGTAGTGAAACTGTTGTTCCTTTAAAAGGAACGACAACTATTCCTTAAGAGGAACAATGCAAATGTAAGCAGGTGATTTTGTTGTTCCTTAAATGGAAGGGTTGTTGTTCTTTAAGAGGAACAACAACTGTTCCTTAAAAGGAACAACAAAATAAAATACACGCCGAATTATGTTCCTTAAGAGGAACAACAAAATATGAACAGGCAGAGTTGTTGTTCCTTAAGAGGAAGGGTTGCTGTTCCTTGAGAGGAACAACAGATGTTCCTTAAGAGGAACAACAAAAATAGAAACACACGAAAGTGTTGTTCCTTAAGAGGAACAGGTGCTATTCCTTAAGAGGAACAACAGTTATTCCTTAAGAGGAACAATGAAAAATAGAAACATGCGAAGGTGCTATTCCTTAAGAGGAACGACTGTTGTTCCTCAAGAGGAACAACAAAAATAGAAACATGTGAAAGTGTTGTTCCTTAATAAGAACGGTTGTTGTTCCTTAAGAGGAACAATAGTTGTTCCTTAAGAGGAACAACGAAAAATGAAAACACGCGAAGGTGATGTTCCTTAAGAGGAACGGTTGTTGTTCCTTAAGAGGAACAACAAAAATAGAAACACGTAGAAGTGTTTTTCCTTAAGAGGAACGACTGTTGTTCCTTAAGAGGAACAACAACTGTTCCTTAAGAGGAACAACAAAAATAAAGCGTCAAACGGTTGTTCCTTAAGAGGAACGGCCACTGTTCCTTAGGAGGAACAACAAAAATATATGGACATCCAAAGATGTTGTTCCTTAAGAGGAATGGCTGCTGTTCCTTAAGAGAAACAACAGATGTTCCTTAGGAGGAACAACCAAAATATAAGCACGCAAGGTTGTTGTTCCTTAAGAGGAACGACTACTGTTTCTTAAGAGGAACAGTAGTTGTTCCTTAAGAGGAACAACATGAAAATTAAAAAAAGAAACCTCTACTGATCCTTAAATGGAATGGTTGTTGTTCCTTAAGAGGAACAACAGTGGTTCCTTAAGTGGAACAACACTAAAATCTGTACAAAAAACAGTTTATACAAGCAAAATTAAAGAGAAAATTTTATATACAAAATTCAAAAACAATGGAATTGTTTAGTGAATTAATGCTGAGGAGGGGTTATCTTCCTCAGCAAGAATTTTCATATTGGAATCTTCCCATAATTGTTGGTAAAAGGATTCCCTCGTAAGCAATTGGTGATAAAGTCGCACTCGATGACCATTCGCTTTGAAAGAATGTCCAGATCCATCAATGGTTGTCAATGTAATGGTTCCATTGTCATGCACTTTCTGTATCTCATAAGGTCCAAGCCATCGTGTTTGGAATTTCTTGGGGAAATCCTAGAATCTTGAATCGTATAGGAGTGCCCAGTCTCCTTCGTGAAATATTTTCTTTTTAATAAGGGCATCATGCCATTTTGCTCTCTACTATTGAATTAATGCAGTGCGTTGAAGAGCTGAGAGGCTGATTTCATCTAACTCATTGAATTGCTATAATCTATTGATCTAAGCTTCATTTAAATTCAAACCCACCTCTTGCGCTATTCTTAATGTTTGAATTTCGAATTCGATTGGGAAGATGGGTTCTTTTCCAAATAATAATTGATATGGTGAATACCTGGTGGTGTTTCTCCACATTGTGCAATATGCCCACAAGGCTTCCGACAATCTTGAAGCCCAGTCACGTCTGTGTGACGCAACTATTTTTGTAAGTATTGCCTCAATCACCTTCTTAGCTCTTTCTATTTGGCCATTTGCCTGTGGGTGGTATGGAGTTGTAATTTTGTGCAGAATGTGGTAATTTTTTAATGTTGTAGCAATCTTATTACCCACAAATTGCAGTCCTCCATCTGTAATTATTTCCCCCGGGAGGCCATATTGCACAAATAATTGGAAAAGAAAATGTATCACTGAATCCTCTGTAGCTCTTGGCAATGCCTTTGCTTCAACGCATTTGGTAACATACTCTGTTGCAACCAATATGTATGTTTTCTGATTTGATGATGGGTTAATAGGACCAATAAAATTGAGCGCCCATTGCCCAAATGGCTTGATTACTAATTGTGGGTTCACCGGCATCTCATCAGATTGTCTAGGGCATCCTTCCCTCTGGCATCTATCACAAGCTTGAACAAACTTTTTAGCATCTTTAAAGATAGTGGGCTAGTAATAGCTTGTTTGTAAAACTTTGTGACCAGTCCTGTGGTTTGCAAAATGTCTGCCACACGGCCCATCGTGGCATGTTTTCAGAATGTCAAATACTTCATCTTCTCGGACGAATCTTCTAATGTGCATATCTGCCCTTGTATGAAATAAGTAGCCCCCAATCCAAGAGAATCAAGTACTACGTTGGACTGTATGTTTTCATTCATTAGGGGTTAGATGCTTGGGTAATTTGCCTACTGCTAAGTAATTTGCAACATCGGCATACCATGGTGTTTTGACAGTAACAAAAAACAAATGTTCATCTAGAAATTGATCTTCGACTGCTGCTGCATCCGCTGAATTTGGCATTCGTGAGAGAAAATCTGCTACAGGATTCTCTTTTCGAGGTCGATCCTTAATCGTGATATCAAATTCCTGCAAGAGAATCAACCATCTTGTCACTCTTCCATTTGTAACAGGTTTATTTTCTAAATATTTTATGGCAGAGTGATCTGTATATAAAACTATAGGATACCTAGTTATATAATGTCTAAATTTATTTATAGCATATATTATAGCTAAAAAAAAATTTAGTCATAGTATAGTTTAATTCAGCAAGAGATAGATTTTTTCTAATATAATAAATTGCATATGGCTTTTTATCTTCTTCCTGCCCAAGGACTACTCCAATTGCTGTGTTTGAAGCATCAGATAAAATTTGAAATGGCAAATCCCAATTTGCCCCCCTTAGCACTGGAGTTGTTGATACAAGCTTTTTTAGATCCTCAAAATCACGGTCACACTTATCTGTCCAAATAAAATCAATATTCCCCGTTACTACATATAAAGGTGTAGCAATCTGAGAAAAATGTTTTATAAATCTTCTATAATAACCAGAAAATATTAAAAAACTGTGTACCTCTATTTGTGTGGTAGGAGTTGGTATCAACAAAATTATCAGAATTTTAGCCGGATCTACCTGTATTCCAGTTGTTGAAATATAATGACCTAAGATGAGTCCCTCGGTCATCATCATATGACACTTTTCATCGCTCAAACAGAGCCTGGTTGCAATGCATCTTTGCAGCACTTTTTCTAATGTTTGTAATGCTGGCTCAAAGTCATCCCTGTAAAGTGTGAAGTCATCCATATATACTTCGAGATCCTCATTTATTAAATCTGAAAAAATGTTGAGTACAACCCTCTGAAATGTGGCAGGGGCATTGCATAGCCCAAAGGGTAAGACCCTGTAAGCAAATGCTCCCCAAGGATAGGTAAAAGTAGTTTTATCTTGATCTTTAGGGGCAATCTGAATATGATTGTATCCACTGAAGCCATCTAGGAAAGAAAAGAATTTATTTCCTGCTAATGTGTCTAATACTTGATCAATTAATGGAAGGGGGAAGTGGTCTTTCTGGGTTGCTTTGTTTAATTCTCTGTAGTCTACAAATATTCACCACTTTCCATTCTTCTTTGGCACCACTACTAGTGGAGAGACCCACTTGCTGTTAGATATCAGGTAAATAAAGTTTACATCTAAATTTTTTTGCAATTTAGCTTTCATAATATCCTTAAGATGAGGATTTAATCTCCGTTGGGGTTGGTGAATGGGTCTAGCATCCTTTTCTTTATAGATGTGGTGTGTACACAACTGGGGATCAATTCCTTTCATGTCTAGGTAATCCCATGCAAAAGCTTCCTTATATTTTCCCAGTAGTTGGACTAGTTTTTCTTCTTGTTCAGTAGTCAGGTTTTTGTTAATGTTCAAAGTTTTTCTCGGCTCAATCTCTATGGTTTTGTTGTTATAAACAGAGGTGGTTGGTATTGATTGATCATGAGTATCTTTTAGGGGATCTTCTTCTACTTCATTATCAAATGTTGCCTCAATCATGTGACATGGTAGATGGGATATGTTTTCTGGTTGGTTAATGAAGCTATTAATGATGTTGTCATGTGTTTAGTCTTTAAATTCGAGGGCATATTCTATGGTTAGTGATGATCTAATGTTTTCAGTCAGGTATGATACATGTTGTTTTTTTGTTTTGATTATTGTTAAGCTTGGCTGGGTTGGAGGGTATAAGGCTAAATTCTTTACATTTCTCCCTCTTACTATAGTCATGATGCCTTGTCGACAGCCAATGTAAGCGTCAGTAGTTTCTATCCAAGGTCTACCTAGAATTAAAGGGTGTCCATCCAGTCGGTTTTTGGGATTAATGATCAAAAAGTCTGCAGGGTACTCCTAGGAGTCTACAGACACCATTACATCATGTAGTGTACCTTGTGGTCTGACTACCAATCTATCAGCCAACTCCAATAAGGTCGTGGTTGGGTCTAATGATTTAATGCTAAGCTTTTGACAAGTGGTGGTTGTTAGAATATTGATTGCAGCTCCTAAATCAACTAAGGCATCTGGGAAGGAGCATCCATTGATTTGCACCGTGACTATAGGATTTCCTGGGTCCTCATATTTTACAAGTACTTCCTTTCATGATAGTAAGTGAGATAGGGTACCGACTACTTGGACAGTTGCATTAGTTGTTAATTTACTCTTTGGATTTTTTATACATAATTCTTTGATGGTTTTTGCATAAAATGGGATGTCTTGGATAGCTTGGCGGAGTGGAATTTTTATACACAAATTTTTAGTTCTCCCAGAAGATCAAAATCAGGATGTTCTATTGGGTGAGGTATGATCAGTCGTTCTAGGAATGGAGGAGAAGAGGTGGTTGCTTGTTCATGAGTTTGTTGTCTACCCAAATTCTCTTCTTGTGGTGTTTGTTCTAAAGGTAACGAAATTTCAACTTGAACTTTTTTATATCCCTTTGATTCTATTATATGCCCAGATCTTAATTGAAGGTCGTTGCA
>APFE030612297.1:0-11517 GCA_000404065.3 Pinus taeda | reverse complement strand
AAAAGTATACAAAATTACTCACCAAAACACTCTCCATGAGGAATTTGACAACATCATAGGTTCAATTTGAATGATTGAGCCCATCACCAATTCTCTAGATTCACTATCATCTCGTAATTCTTTTCGTTGCAACATTTTAGTTGGATGTGCTCATAATCTGAGTGATATTAAATCTGAAGGATTTGAGAATGATACGATGGTTACTGGTAGTATTAAAGCTCATTGGTGCACGGACAAAGAATCCACTATGATCTATTGCCGTAAGTCTCCATTCATAGAAGTGCTATGCAACTCCACATCCCACATTAAACATGTAAAAACTTCAAAACAATCTATGCTAGTTTAAACTTATTTCTGCAACGCATATCCCATTATCATCAGCCCTCCATTAAGGAGAAAGGCCCAAAGCTCCTAGCTACCAAGTTGAAAAACCTGTTTGCACACCAAAACTACCTTGCATTTTATTCAACATCACATATCAATACAACAAATATTGGTTCAAGAAAGAAATTATATCCAAGAAAGAAATTATATCTTAACCGTACAATCAATTGGTTGAGAAAATATCTCAACAAAACACCAAAATAAGAACTATATTAGTTGGACTAAATCTCCCATATCCAACTAATTAACAATCACATAACAATTACATTTAATAATGAATATCGATTAATAAACACAAGACAAATAAGGGTTAATTCTCCAAATATATGATTGTATTTGTATTTATTTCTAATTCTATATTTTATACTTATTACATTTTCCTTTATTGGTTAAAATTTCATAATGTTAGAAGATTAAAATCAAACTCTCTTGTGTGCCCTCTTACAACCTATCCACTGGTTCAACCACTTACTAATTAAAATCAATTTGACTTCTAGTTATATTTTTTTTTTGAGCAAGTGTCGAGCGAGAAACACACCTACTACTTATCCTTCGTCACGTTGGTGGTTAGTTTATTTCATGTATTTATTTACTTTAAAAATGCATGAATATGTGAGCTTAGCTTATCCATTATGTTATTTTTTTATAATTACATTTTGTAAGTTTATTATTTAGTTATTGTGAGTTTATTTTTTAGTTATTATTTTTAGATTATTCTTTTTAAATAGGCTTATTTTAGTTATTGGGTTTTAGAATTCTTAATTTTGTTAAATGATTAGTTTTTAGAATTATGTGAGTTTATTATTTATTTAATTATTAGTTTCGAATCCAAATTTGTTAAATAGTTTTGGTTAAATAGTTCTTAATTTTGTAGAACGTATTGTAAATTTTATTTCTAATTTCATTAAATTTATTTTATTACATATAATTTTATGGTTATAATTTTAGATAGAATATGTATGATAATAACTATTAATTGATAATATTATTAGTTTTAGAATTTTGTGAACCATTTTTTAATTTGTATTAAAAAATTATATTATATATAATTACTATTTTTTAAAATCAATATAAAAATATGTTTAAGCAAACATAATGTTAAGCAAACATAAAAGTATTAACTCTACGTTATATCTGTATTTACAATTAATGAATACAAAGACCTAATTAACAATAACAAAAAATAATTTGAATGCTTGATTTTTTATTTATTAGAATCACATTTCTTTCTTAATTTTATTTTTTCACATATAGCTCTTATAATTAGTAATTATTAGATTTAGGTTATTTACATGAGTATGATTTCTTGCACAAATATTTAAAAATCATGACGTAAATATTGTAACTACATCCAGAAATTATAACAAAAAAATTTAAAACAGTTATACACATGGCAGAAAGGCTACAATAAAGCCTCCAAAATTATAGTTCAATCAAATATTTGAAAAACAAAATTTTCAATAATATTGAAAAATAATAGTTATTTTTCCAAAATTAGATATTACCATTTATATTAATCAATACTAAACCAATTCTGGTGAATGAACTAATCGTACTTGATAAAGGCTCATAAAAACTTATTTATTTTCCTATTAATCTGCAATTTATTATATGAAAATACCACTGGTTTATTATATGAAAATACCACTTGTTGATAGGTACTCATAAAAATTAGAAAAACTATCTTAGAGATATTTTTGAGATAGAAGAAATTAACAGATATAATAAATCTGAGATTTTATAATGCCGTAGAACTACTATTATATACGATGCTATCAAAGGTGTTTAGGTGCCATGCTTATCATCAGTTCAAACGTTTATTTAATTTGGTATAGACACGCAAGAAGGTTATAAACCTTCCTCTTAATACGTTAAAAAAGTGAAAAAATATCATGAAGATTTTAAAAGGTCGTCGTTGAGAATATAATTTAAAATTGAGTCCATTAAAATAAAATTCATAATTAATTTTTTTTATTCAAAATTACTTAATAGTAATTATTGAGTTCGGTGTATAATTTAATAGATAAGTTGAAATGCGATTCGTTTATACATTATAAAAGTTAAGAATAAAATTTAAAATTAAATCAATTTTAAAAAAATCAATACTTCAATTTTTTAATTGAAAATTAGTTAATAATTATGGAGTTTGGTATACAATTTAATGTGATTCGTTTATATTTATACAAATTAAAAAAAATCATTATTTTAATCATGTTGTCTTGTTTTTGTTTTCTTTTGTTATTTATATAATACTTTGAATTAATCGATTCTTTAAAAATAAAATAAAAAATTTAAAAATAAAATAAAATAAAATATTTAAAAATAAAAAAACCATATTATTTATAAATAGAATTATTTTTTTCATTCAATTATATTGTCAACCAATAAAATAAAATAAAATATAGATAATTCTAGTTCTCCCATAGGTATTTAAATTAATGTTTAATTTTTATAATTTAATTTATATAATTATACAGTTAAATAAATTAAATTATAGAATTTCAAGTTTTTATAGTCTATGGACTTTTACATGGTTTTGGAAACCCAATGTTTCTCCCATGGTATTATTCTTTAACTATCAGACTCAAAGTTTTGTCATGCCATAGTTTTTGGAATGGTTTTGACAATATTTGGTTTTTACCCATGGTATTCTTCTTTCATGTAACCTATTTAAAAATATAAATTTCTAATGAATTTTACTCTTATTCAAAAAAACAAATTTGATTTTGAGCGGCACTCTACAATTAAAAAAAATCATGTAACATATTTAAAATATAAAATTTTAATGGATTTTACTTCTATTCAAAAAGACAAATTTGATTTTGAACCTGACTCTACAATTAAAATCATGTAACCTATTTAAAATATAAAATTTTAATGAATTTTACTTTTTTCAAAAAAACAAATTTGATTTTGAACATAACTCTACAATTAAAAAAGTCATATAACCTATTTAAAATATAAAATTTTAATGAATTTTACTTCTATTCAGAAAGAAAAATTTGATTTTGAACATGAATCTACAATTAAAAAAATTAACCGAAATGTTATGATTTTTTACTAACCTTAAATTCTATTTTTTATACTGCTGATATAAAACCCCTCTATCTATTATATGTTCAATACATTCTCAAAATAAATATACATAATATGATATTACTCCGATAAACCTAGTGAGCAAAATCCACCATTAATCACACCTACACGAGAAGCCAGCTGCTAACCACACCTAAAATTATGATCATTTTCATTGAAGACTTCTTATGTGACCCCGCGATCTGCTTCCCTGGTGCATAAGCTCTCGACTTTGTGATCTGCTTCGCTGGTGTATCAGCCACCGGTGTAATAGCTGGTGCTTTTGCTGGGGATGGGAATGCCACCGGTGTAATAGCTGGTGCTTTTGCTGGGGATGGGAATGGGAATGGGAATGGGAATGGGGATGGGGATGGGGATGGGGATGGGGATGGAGGCAAAATCGAATTAAAGAAAGGATAGATTTCATAACGAGCAGTACAGCTTCCGATCAAACCCCTAGCTCCTTCCCTCCCAGAAAAACTTGAGAAAATAGAATTGATTGTATATGAGAGACAGGCTTTGCAATTTTTACTAGATATATCTCTCCAGCACTGGACCAGACCGTAAATCTTTCGAGACAAGGAGTCTGTAGTTGTTCCGGAAGCATATAGTTTAGATCCAGATCCTGTTGCTTCAGCTGACAAATTGGCGAATAGGCTCTCGAGAGCCGCTTTAAACACATCGGGGGTGGACACATTATCTACATTGTAAACATAAACTTCATCAACAGTATCCAGGTGTCCGAAGAAACTGTAGTTTTCATAGCGCAAGAAGCAGGCATCCAACCAGATTGAACCACCGCCAGCATTCCCACAGTCCTGTCGAATTCTAGTGGTTGCTTCTTGTGAACAGTTGTGACATTGATCAACTGTTGTGTCTCCCCTACATTGTAGGAGGCCATATGTTTGGCCATCCACAGAAGTATTAAAACCAGTTTGAGAGGTGTGTTGAACAAGACTCTTGAAGACTCTGTTCAGATTGCTCTCAAACTTGCTGCCCTTCGTATAGTTAAAGTCGTGGTTGCACACACTTTCCTCGACTGCTTTGGCAGGAAAAACAGTGATGATGAAGAGAAGCAGGATGATGTAGAATAGCTTCATGGTTTGCCCCATGACAAGAGAGAAAGCAGAATCTGTTCCTTGGATTCTCAAGGTTACTGGACAAAGGAGAGCCTGCAGGTGCAGTGCATGCCAGGCTATTCTATATATATAAGAAAGGCATCGTGTACTTCAACGAAGACAAGATTTTCTAACGTACACATCTTCATTCACGGAATCTACGCAAACATTTCAAGAGAAAGTCCTTTCCATTGAACAAATTTCGGGCCCCACAAGCTAATTAGTGCAATATTTCACGCGAACAAATTTTGGCCTCTCTAACCCACTCAAAAAAAGTCTTCGTCGATGCGTAGCCACCAAAGACTGTTATTTTGTTATAGAACATACGTGTACCAAGCCATTTAATGCTGTATGACAGGCTGATTAGTCCTTGCCAAAAATTTGTAACTATCTGAACTACTCAAGTCAAGTCAATGTGTGCACTTTCTTCGCTCTATAGTCAATTCAACTCCGATATGAACGCGTTTTGATCATTGACGCTGTAGGGGCCGGTATGACTGGATTCCCCTTGACCACAACTTTGATTAAGCCAAAAGAATCGTTGGTGCTTCAATTATGCCAACGGAATCGTTGGTGTTAGGTGGTATGTGAATTGCACCATTATTTTTTTCTGTGAACGCCGGCTGGCATTAGGCATCGCAGTGCTTATTGATTTAAGATTTTATTAGTGCGTTTGCACATCTTTAGAAATCCGTGTCCGTGTACTGTGATTTGTTTTCTCGATATCTTTCTTCCATGAAATGTTGTGTGATATGGTGTATTTTAGATCGTTTATTTCTAATTTGATACTAGTTATCTAAATTGGTTTTTTATTCATAATTTTCACGAGATTTTCATTTTTTTATTATTATAAAATGTATGCGTTTAAAGCAGAGTATGTAAATAATTTTATTTCTAATAAATTTCATTTTAATTCTTAATGAATTAGATTTTTTATATATTTTAATTAGTTTTTTGAAAAATTGATAATTTAAGTTGTTTTTAAAAATCAAAATTACGTTTCCTAATGGGGTGGTAGTGGAAAGAGATAAGGTTTTGAAGGTGTCATTTAAATCCACTCTCATGTGAAATTCATGAAAATTAGGCGTGTTGAGGATGTTTTATTGGGCGCTCATCTCATGAAGGTCTTAGAGTACTTCGTTTGATTATTTGGCATTAGCTTGGTAATGGGGTTTGATGGTGGGTTTCAAGCAATGAGGGATACATTTATGGTGGCAGGAACTTCTTCATTATGTAGGGTCGCTTCTAGTCTAAGCCATTCCTCGCTCCTCGTTTGAGGATTACTAAGTTTTGTAATGTGTTCCAGAAGTATGGTGGTTATTCGACTGCAGCGATGCAAAGCTATAGGTGATTTCCTATGAATTGGTTAGTACAAACTTCAAATGGTCCACATCGTTGAAGATATCTATTTTCATAGACACTGTGAAGAGGAAAGGATGACATGAAACCCTTGCACAAAGCTCGTGGATAACACTAGGATCACTGGAGAGTATGAACAAGTATTTTGCTTGGACACCCATGAGTTCAGTTGAAACATTATCAAATGCAATGAAACATTAATAACTGAGTTGATGATGACACAAAATCTTGTTTTGAAGCAACAACAGAAGAGGCAAGGGTGTGTGACGTTGAAGAACCGGGTTGGTATGTCGACATTTGTACAATTTGAAGAAGGTCCAGGTCCCCAATAAAAGTTGCAAGGCGGTCGCGAACTTCCAGTTCATTAATTGGAAGAGTCCTGAAAAGAAGGGAAGAAAGAGAAAAGAAACACGACATTAGTCAGAGTGACAGTGGTGAAGAGAGGGAAGGAACAAAAAAACATCAAGAATATGGTTAAGAGTGAACATACACATAGTTTTGGAGGGCACTAGAGCATGATAATGAAACCCAAATGGAGGGCATTAGAGATGACATGGCTATTGTAAGCAAACATAAGAAAAGTTCTATGCTGAGAGGTACCATCGGAGAAGTAAATGCGGTAGCATTGAGAAGATGTCTTTGTGGAAGCAAGAAGGTCAAGTTCAATGATTTGGAGTGATGATTGGATTGTTGTGGAGCTAGTGAACAACAAAGTGATGACATTTGTTGTCAAGGCAACTTCCATGATGACAAGGAAAGGAGGTGTCCTGATAGGTGAAAGCTCATAAAATGTTGTCAACATTGGAAAAGAAGTGGAAACAAAGAAACAAGCACAGTCATTCATAGAATTGGCATACTTGGAGCCAAATGAAAGAAGAAATATTTACAATTTAGATTGTTTCCAATAGTCAAAGGTAAGGGGAAAGGAAAATTGAAAATTTTAAGCATAGAAAATTGGTTGTCTATATATGGCATTTAAGAAACTCTACAGGCGAGTGTGTTGTAAGTCATGACAACGCACATAGTATTCTATGCTATATTCACAGTATGAAAAAATTGATACTTTCCATTTGAGTGCAGAAGATGATATGGTTAGAAGGTTCTCGATTCTCACGTGTTTGTTATTGAAATTTCAGGGCATTTATTCGGTTGAAGGAAGCATCATGACATGCAGTAGCAACAACAAGAGAGCAACAATAGCACAACAACAACAACGTAAAATGCAAGTCAAAAAACCAGTAGAATAGTGCAGCGTGAAGAGGCTAAATAGAGCACATGCCCATTTACCAGCTAAGCAGAGGGAGAAATAAATCAAAGTGAGGACACATGGCAGAGGTCTTGGGGTTACCAATGACAGAGATGCTCGTTCGAGTGAGAGTAAAGTGACAATAAATGCACATAGGCAAGCCATTAATTAGATTATTGAATAGAACAGTCGTTGACGCCATGATGTGTGGATAGGTTTCAAACTTAATCAAAGGAAAATGTGACATATTGATTAAATATACGTGGTAGTTTAAGGATTTGGAAACTTTGACATGAGAAGAATCCTTTTCAAAATCTTGCAAGTCGAAAGTCTGATCCAACACATCAATGTGGCTCATCTGAATAACCGCATATAATAAAATGTCAAGGGCATAAAACATATTAATTTTGTGTGAGCGAGAATAAAGTGAAAATATACACAAATGGTTGGTCCATTAATTAGATTAACGAATAGAGTATCCACAAAGACTGAGATGCGTGTAGATGTTTTAAGTTGCAATCGTTAAAAAAATGTGGCATATTGATTAAATATATATCGGAGTTTTCGGGCATTGAAACCTTAACACCAAAAGAAATATTTTGGAAATCTGTGGAAATAAAATGAAGATCAATCATATTAATTTGCCTCTGTACAAGGGCATGAAACATGCGACCTTTGTACTAGGGAGAATAAAATGATAGCAAATGCACATAATCGGCTAACCAGTGGTAATTAATAAATAAAATAGATAGCGAGAGCAAGATACATGCATAGATAGTGGATCTTATCGTAGTTCGTATTCCAAAATTTATGATAAAGGGCGAATACAATTTCAAATTTAAGTTTGGTATGATAAAACAATTGAGGTTTCATATTAGTGGTTGGAATTCCATAGCATAGTTAAGAGATTAAGAATTTAGATATTTGTTTATTATTATACAGAGCCAATGCTACATGTATCAAAAATTTCAAAAAGAATTTCCGCGATGTTATTATTCTAATATAACTCTATTAGAAAGAGGTTCGTCTGACAAATAGACCAACAGGAATGTTCCGTAGGTTTGAGGTGTCACTGCCTTATCTATTTCAGATATATAGCGATCCTTTTCAGCCTCCAAATGCGTTGTTTTTTCAAGTTCCGACTTCTGACTTCGGATATTTATATTCGTTCCGATATCTGGACCCTCCAAAAGTATGAAAAATAATTCAATATGTTGGACACCTAATCCTAAATGGGTTAGTGTGGAAGCTGAATGGACAAAAGGAGTCCAAGAGACCTTGGGATGTGAATCCCAACGGTCACAACAATGTACTATAAATGTATATCTCATGTTAATAAAAAATGAACTCACATGATTTATGTTTCCTATTTGTTCTTGCTCCCATGTGTGTTTGACATTGTTTCAAAGCGGGCGTACTCCTACCCTGCATAGTTTCTTTGAACCATTTGTTTTACGAAACTGTTGAATATCTGGCTAGGAAGAACAGTTTGTAAGTATTTTTCAGTATTAATATGATAAGTGTGTTTTAGAGTTTATTGATGGTTTTAGAAATTGGGTGTTAATTTCTGAAATCGAGACTTGAGTGATGCGCACTTGTATTGGATGTGTTTATGAATTCAAGGACAATTGAATGAATTGAACTTTGTAAGGACTGGCAGATCAATTTGAATAATCGATGTCGATATTGTCAAAACTATAATTCAAATTTGTTTGAGTGTAAGAAGGCGTTGAATCAAGCCTGAATCAAAGTTGTGGAATGGAAATTAAATTGAAGCTGTTGTATATTTAGTTTTTGAAATTGGGTTCAATATCAATCATAATACCTTGAATGCGTGATCAATTTTAGCTGTGGAAAGGTCGATGTATGTCGAGATCGATTGAGAATTTGCTGTAGTATTAAATTGGTGTTGGCTATGATATATAGCGTTGAGTTTGTGCATGATGATCAATGTGTGTTGCATAGAACTTCAATTGAATTTAATTTAAGATCACACGCTGTTTGGTTGCGTTGTGAGAATTGGATAACACACTGAAAGTGCAACTATGTGAAGGAATGCTGAGAGAAGCAGTTACGTTGAAATCGAATCTGGTTTAGAGATTGAAGAAAATCGGAATTGGAAAATTAAAGAATGGTATATGGAGTGTTATGGTATTGAATGATTCATGAGTGTAATGGTGCGTTACGCTGCCTATTGAATGGTATCAATGATGGTGTAATGGTGCGTTACGCTGCTATTGAATGGTATCAATGATGGTGTAATGGTGCGTTACGCTGCTATTGAATGAGTGTAATGGTGCGTTACGGTATTGAATGGTGCGTTATGCTGCTATTGAATGAGTGTAATGGTGCGTTACGCTGCCTATTGAAATCGCCTGATCATAGCCAGTTGAAAGCTGAGAATTGGGGACAGACGAAACGCCTTCTCTGCGTTTTTCAGCAGACTTTCCTCTTCTGCAGCCGCATTAGCTGCATCTTTTACCGCCCTGAAACGTCGAGAGCGTTGTTGATTCATCTTTGCTCTAGGTGCAACGCCATTGATTTCCATATACAAAAGCTTCATGGGGCGCACTATTGCAAACAACCTGTCTATGTAATCGAACATACACTGCTATACCTCATCATAAGTTGAAGGCGAAGGCCGATCTTTAGGATGAAAACAGGGGTGAATGATTCCATTCATATCCAGATATAGATTATCAAACTCCAAATTATTGGGATTCATTTTGGTGGTGTCAATGGGTATAGTGACGCCGTTAACCTGCACTGCCTCCTCCTCCACAACATCTACTACAACCATCATAAATTTATCCGACAACCACCGATAGAACGCCGGAACACCCATAATTTGTCCGTTTAAATGGGTCTATGCCTCCAAAGAAGTGAGCTGCATCCATTACATCATTCATATTTATATGAACTGAGTATAGTATATACGTATTAACGTTGTCCATAAAGTTGGGATGCGTTTGGTGACGTTGTCTTTATTCAGCCGCAGGTTTCTCAATTGATGTATGCCGCATGATGTGGAAGCATTGCTGTCTGCAGTCATCAATGACCTGGAATAGCAAAGCAACCCGTTTTTGAATAATAGTGTTGATTTATTTAATGGTATGCACCCGTCCAAGTTCTGGTGTTGAATGCGTATATATTGACAATTATCTTAATGGAAAAATCAAGTTTTGAGGCGTTATCTCTCTGGCTCGGCTGTCGTTATTCATTGGTTTTTGATTGTATGGATCTTTTCTTCAGTTTTGTTTGATTGCGGGGATTGCTATTATTCTCCCATTGGTTTCTCAACATTTAATGAAACAGAAACAATAAGCACCAAGCTAATAAGCGCAGGGAATTTAATGCTTTGTATGATTCCTTAACCATGTTTTCTTAGGGCGGTTGTTTCTTAAATGCAACTGTGATGTCGTCCCCGTTCTCGGCAGTGGATGGACTACATTTCTTCGATTGCTTTTGTTTCTAAGTTTTATAGCGGGATCAAATACGTGAAGCGTGAATTCTACAACAGCGCATATGTCAGGAAGATTTTGCAATTACTCTCCATATTAAAGAGCATTTTCTGTAACAATCCCAGGGAATAAAGGAAGCTAGTTCAAGGTTCTTAATTTTAGCAAGTTGTGAAGTTATTTTAAGCTTTTTACCATAGCAAATGACCGAAGTTCTCTCACTCCTGGAATGAAAAAAATAGTCTCGGGTTCGTTTCAGTGACCGCGTGTTGGAATGGTTTTGTATTGAACTATTGATGCGTTGAACCCATGACCATTGTGCAAATAATTTGAGACATGAAATATGCTTCGGTGATCTGACACAAAAGATAATCTGAAAGAACAAGGACTTCATTTGTTTGAGGGAAGTTGGGACAGTGACCTATTGGCATATTAATGAAGTTGCTCCAATTCAATTTAAAGTTGCTGCTTGTTCAACTTACTTGTTCCTGTTGTGCAGTTTGGGCATAAATTTATGTGCAACAAACAAATTTGTTTTTCTCAATAAATTCTAATGAGAAGGTTGTTTTAATTGTTGGGGTGGTATCAACATTATATGCACCAGATTGTCTACTATTTGTTACAGGCATTGTGATTATTTAGGGTACATTTTCACTTCAACTCATACTAAAACAAGTTTCTAGGGGTGCATTTATGTTGAGGAAAATGGCTACAATTACTGAAGTATTAGAGTTCATGAAAACTCTTATACTATCTACTGTTGATGACACATTACAAATCAACGAAGGCTCTCTCTCAGAAATTCAGACATGTCTACAAAATGCACAGGAAAAGATCGATTTTTTGCAGCTTGAATCACAGCTACAACAAGAAGAGC
>APFE030612295.1:2551-24619 GCA_000404065.3 Pinus taeda | reverse complement strand
GGGCATTGCATGTCCTCGTGCAAAAACACTGCTTAATCAACCTGCTGTGATGCCTCTGCCAAGACATCTAATCTTCTTCTCTTCCTCCGTGTAGAGATATCAATTCTCGATCTTTTCATTAGACACCTGAATCTCAAATTAATTAAATCTCTATTTAGCCTCTTGCATCTTTTCCTGAACTTTTTGTTTTCCTTTTGCAACAGACCCATATGAAGCATGGTGTTATCTTGGATCATCTTATCCACTTTAGATTTCTCTTTCAACTTTTCATTTTCTTGTATGATATGGCGATTTAGAACCTCAATCTCAAAAAGTTCCTGTTTTAATGAGTGAATTTGTTGCTTCAAAGGTTGAACATTGCTTGGGCCAGCAGCTGCTTGCTCCAGTATCTCTAAATAATTATAAACCTTCTGCTGATCCGGGTCAACTTCAGGTGACTTCTTTGAACTCAGTTCATTCTCAAATTCAGATCCATGTTCATGCTCAGGTTCATGTTCAGACTCATGCTCATGTTCATGCTCAGGTTCATGCTCAAACTCATGCTCAGATTCAAGTTGATGTTCAAAAGGACTTTCCTCACGTGGAGGACTAGTCTCAACATGCTCAGCGTGTGAAGGACTTGTAGCAACCTTTTTAGGTGTGCCCAAGTCGATAAAGGATGGCCCTTTGGTCTTTGTGGCCTTAATTTTGCCTTTTAATCTACTGCTCCTTCTTACGGTGGTAGTGCTTTGTTTTTCTTTTTGCACTTTTTGCTTCTGTTTTCCCACCTTTTTGGACAGGGTAGTTTCATGAAGTTTGGCCATTCTTTGAGCTAAGGGTTGAGTGTCTTCATCACTGGAGTTTGTAGGAGTGAGGAGAGTTTCCTGAGCTATGGCTTTTCCTTTGTTTTTCTTTTGCTCCTTACTACTCTTCTTTCTCTTTTGAGCAACTTTTTTGGCAAGGTCTGCAAGGGTTTCTGTGATGATCCCTTGGGCTTCTTGATCAATATCTACAGTAGATTTAGGGTCAATTTCTTGTTCAGAGTGATGTACATCAGTTTCTTCTTCAATCTGTTCTTGGACAGTTTCCTCAACAATTTCAGGGGTAGCCTCTTTTCTCTTTCTTCTACTCTTTTTGGGCACAGAGGTTTCTCCTGCTTCTTCAAAATGATTTCTTACAAGAATTCTATCCCAGGTATCTCTATTTGCTTTCAATTGTTCTTCAACTAACATCTTAACAAGACCATGATGATACAGATGTGATTCAATGTTTCCAGGGTTCCTTTGGGCAATTGAGCACATTTTTCTAAGACTTGAAAGTAGAAAATATGGGAGGTTGATGTCTTCTCCTAAGAAATGCATCATGACCTTTGCATGGTAAACATACAAAACTCCAAACCTTCCCTCACAAGTCAAAAATTTTTGCACTAATAAAAGTAAAGTTGTCCATTCTTCCTTAACAAAAGTAACAGGAATCCCTTTTGTGAAAATGCTGGTATCCATACCTGGGTTTTTCAAGATTTGTTTCCACTATTGACGTTGCACTAATTGGTTTTTGAACCATCTTTCTCCAGTCTGTGGGAGTGACGTGGCTTGTGCTATGCTGCTCTCTGTGACTGTGAATTTTAGATCCCCCACCTCCACTTGATTGTCATTTTCTCTGAAAGACCGTGCAAAGGCCTTCGTAACCTCTTTGTGATAGCCTTTGAATTTCTGGATGCATTGTAGCCAGTTTGCCTTTTGCAATGCTTCTTTAACGTGAGGGTATCCTTCCAAAAATTTTGAACCTTCTGGTTCTGCCCGTAAGAGTTTCCCCATTGGCTCTACGGCTCTGTTCTTAAAACACGGCTTTAATATAGTGAATTCACGGCCTGTTCTAGAAGGAAGGTTACACGGCTTCAATACAGTGGATTCACAGCTCTGTTCTAGAAGGGAGGTTACACGGCTTCAACAATAGCCTTAACACAGTAAATTACGGCCTTGACACAATGGATTTACGGCCTTGACTCTTTCTATAGCCGTAACACTGGTGATCAGAATTAGTGGAGCAGAGTATGGTTAATGGTGACAGCTTAGTGAGCACAGAGTGAATGGAATGATATGAACGAAGGAAATGAAATGAGACAGCGTGAATGGAGCGATATGAACGAAGGAGGGTATAAACGGCTAGGTGTAGGAGGATAGAAACGGCTAGGTTCTTGAGTTTCGGCGTGGGTTTACACTTGGCTGCGGAATCATGTCACAGAGAGACGTAGTACAGTAGGCTACATCACTTAGGTACGAAAACCTTAATGAGAGAAGCAGCCACAAGTGTATTTCAAAATCGTGGTAATAAAAAACCGATAGATGGGGGGAGATACGTGGATGTATGGTCGCATGATGGGAAAAGACCAGTAATCATTACATTTAGTGGCAAGAAACATAACCTATAAAACTTTGCAAAATGAGATAACCGTAAGTTTAAGATTTAAATCATACCTTAGGTCCGCGCTTGGATTGCCTTTGATTTCTCCACTAACCCTTCCTTGTTTTATTGCTGTTGCATGACTCTTTCCCATTTATTGTTGATGACTTCTGACTGTAACAAATTTAAAAACAGACTGTGTTTTTCTTATGCAGGTGAAGAGGGCTGCGGAATAGCTGAGTGGCTGCAGAATTGCCAAACAGCTGCAGAAACTGCAGTGGTAGCCTTCGGCTGCACAAAACAACTTTAACTAACAAAAAAAATGACTTTATTGATGGAATGGAATGTAGTGAATGGATGGATGAATGAAAAATGAAGTGGAGTGAAAATGAATGGAATGGTGGTAATGATGACAATGAGATGGAATAAGGAGAGAAAGGAAAACATGAGGTGTCAGGTGACCCTGATTTTCACCTCAGGTTTTCTGCATGAGACTGCCAATCAGAGATTGGTTTTCAGGCTCATACATTTATTTTTTTCTTTTTCTTTTTTTTTTCAAAAACCAAAGGTTAGGCTGATGGAGGAGAAGAATCCTTCTCCACCAACCTGATTGCAGAATCTTCTTTAAACAACTTGATAAACTCTTCTTTTGAGAATGGCTTTTGGTAGATTTTCAAGCGATGGCCATTCACAATAAGAGGAGTGTGAATTTCATCGATAGTTTTCACTCGAACTGCTCCATTGCTAAAGAATTCATCAATCTCATATGGCCCAAGCCAATGAGTTTGAAACTTTCCTTTGAAGTCTTTGAACTTTGAATCAAACAATAGAGCCCAATCTCCTTTCTGAAACTTTCTTTCCTTGATATGACGATCATGCCATTTAGATCTTTGGTGCTGAATTAGATCGGTCCTTAGAATTGCATCTTGTCTCATTTCATCTAGCTCATTTAGCTGGTCCATTCTGTGTCTTTGGGCTTCTGAGAGGCTCATTCCCAATTGGACTGCCATCTTGAAGGTCTTGATTTGGAACTCAATGGGGAGCAGGAATTCCTTCCCATAAACAAGTTCATAGGGAGAATGTCCTGTTGTGTTCTTCCATGTAGTTCTATAGGCCCATAAGGCTTCAGGAAGCCTTTCCGCCCAATCTCTTCTATGAAGATGAACAGTCTTGGTGATAATGCCTTCAAGAAATTTATTGGTAGATTCCACTTGGCCATTGGATTGCGGATGGTATGGAGTAGATGTTCTGTGCTTGATCTTGTCTCCATCAGCTTCTCCATCAATCTAGATGTAAACTGGCTGCCCTGATCTGTCACAATTTCCCTTGGGACACCAAAACGAGTGAAAATATCCTCAAAAAGAAATTGAACAACTGCATTTTCAGTAGCGGAAGACAATGCTTTCGCTTCTACCCACTTAGTAACATAATCAGTACAAACCAGTATATACTTCTTTTGTTTTGACGGTGGATTGATTGGTCCAACGAAATCTAGAGCCCATTTCTCAAAAGGTTCGATGCATACCTGAGGTTGTAGAGGCATTTCATTTGAAAGAGTTGGTTTCCCAACTCTTTGGCAGCTGTCACACCTTCTAACATACTGCTTTGCATCTTTAAAGAGATAAGGCCAATAATATCCTAGAGAAAGGATTTTATAGGCTGTTCTCTTGTCAGCAAAGTGCCCGCCGCATGGTTCATCATGGCATGCCTTGAGAATGTCAGGCATCTCATCTTCCCGAACACACCTTCTGATTATACAATCTGGCCCTGTTTTGAACAATTCATTAGAAATCCAAGAATAATGCGCACTCTCTTGAATGATTTTCCTTTTTTCATTAGGAAACAAATGTAGAGGAAGCTTCCCTGTGACAAGATAATTAGCCATATTTGCATACCAAGGAGTCTTGGTAGTTACTGCAAACAAGTATTCATCTGGGAATTTATCTTCTACTGGAGAGTCTTCATTAGTGTTTTGGATTCTTGACAAGAAATCAGCTACTGTGTTTTGTTTTCCAGGTCTATCTAACACAGTAATGTTGAATTCTTGTAAAAGTAACAACCATCTTGTAACTCTTCCATTAGTGACAGGTTTGTTCATTAAATATCTTATGGCAGAGTGATCAGTATGGACAAAGGTTTCATAGCCGGTCATGTAGTGTCTAAACTTATTAATTGCATGTACCACAACTAGGAACTCTTTTTCTGTAATAGTATAATTTAACTCGGTGGGAGTCAAATTTTTACTTGTGTAATAAATGGCATAAGGGATCAAATCTTTTTGTCCCAAAACAGCTCCTAGAGCTGTATCTGAAGCATCAGTAGAAATGTGGAAAGGGAGTTTCCAATTTGGTCCCCTTAAGATAGGTGCTTCAGATATTCTAGTCTTTAAAGTCTCAAAAGCAGATTGACACTCAGGATCCCATTTGAAATCATAGTCCTTAGTAAGCAATTTGAAAAGAGGAGATGCTATCCTGGTGAAGTTTTCAATAAACCTCCTGTAATATCCAGTAAACCCAAGAAAACTCCTAACATCCCTTGGGCAATTTGGAATGGGTAACTTAGAGATGACCTCAACTTTAGATCTATCAACCTTAATTCCATCTCCTGAAATATGATGTCCTAAAATAATCCCTTCAGTAAACATCATAAAACATTTTTCATGACTTAAAGAAAGATTTGTTTCCTTACATCTTACCAGTACTTTTTCCAAATTTTCTAAAGCTTCTTCAAATGTACCAGACCCTTCGACCAGTAATGATACATTCTCCCTCATAATGATGATGTACCTCCTTTTGGAAGCATTCAATGTCCCTCCCAAGCCATCCCACTCCTCCTTAATAGCCCGCTCCTGTGAATACCCCATCCTGATAGCTCCTCCCTACTACTCTCTCTACCCCAACACTTCTTTTCTCATTACCTCGGTCTAGAACTCCCCCCCCCCAAATCCCATTTCTTCTTCAGCATGGCCTCTTGGCATGGATCTGTCCTTGCTCCCTGACGCGGTTGTGGATGCGGCCGAAATACATCGAGGTGGGATAATACAAGAAGGAAACCAACGTCCAGGGCAGAGGCCTTTGTGAGACGCGTTGCTCTTAACTATGTTGTCTCAGTCAATAACCCAAGAGAGAATCCATAACATGGAAATTCAGGTGCGCAATAAGCTATTGATGTAGAATTTGAATGGATTCCTAACCCAGCCCTTTTTCGAGCGAGGGAAAATCTGTACAGTTGCACAATTGAACTATCTTGGTATCTCAAGACAATTCTCGGGCTCGCTCTTGAGGAACACACAGAAAACACAAAAGCAGTGGAGGAGATTGATATGTTGAGTGAAAATTCATGGTGTATGTGGAATCTATCCACCATAGCCAATTCGTCAGTTGGGACTCGCCTCACTACACACTGCTCAAGTGGCAGATGGCCCTTGGAGGGGGTTCTCCAAGTGTTAAGAAAGAAACTTTTGGCGCCTCCTCAAGTCATTATGAAGCAACAAATGCTCAGGCTAGCAGCACGCAGGAGAAGCCCATCAGTTTGGATGAAGAACCCATGGAGGTTACTTCTTAATGATATTTTGTCTACTATCTATTCCAATTTTATGGAAGTTTACTTTTTTCAACGACATACCCAATGATAAAGCCATTCTCAACATTCTATTTCTTCAAATTTCTCTTTGTTCTCGCCCTAATGGTTCAAGGGGATTTTTTGGAATTCTCTGCAACTCTCCTTCAACCAAATACTTATCTTGTCTATCTTCTAAGCTTAGGGGAGATCGTATTTTTGTTTACTGTTGTAAAAGCAAATTCAAAAAATCCACTAAACTCATGATAAATAGTCTTTTTGTAAATCACTATCAAAGATACTTCAATAGAGGCAAGAGAGACATGTTTTCTAAAATTTGTGGAAGTATCGATTGGCTTTGGTGCTTGAGCATCCAACTCACGCCATGCAACTCATAATGTAAATACCATATTACTGTTTTTTAGGAAAATCCTCTTTGCGGACACAAATTATCCCTCTAGCCCAATGAGTGGGACTAGCAACCTACGTGACAATATACAGGACACTTTCCTAAATTACAATTGAAATGAGAGAAGAGGAAGGTGGCCTACCTTGTTCTGATGCTATAACATCCCCCTTTGTTGAAGAAATCAAATCACTTGCACCTCAGGCTCAGTCCTACTGCTCACAATGTTTGAATGCCTACACAAGAGATCAAAGACACAACAAAGCATACGAATACAAATAACATTATAAAAAATAATCCACTTAACATATCAAGGAGCATTAATATAAATGATGTATTAACACACACATTTATGGAAAGTGAACCAGAAGTTGTATATATTAATATAATAAAAGAGGAAGAATACAACCAAGCCTTGATGTCAATAATATCTCCTTGAGTGAATGTCCAAGTCCAAGCTCAAGCTCTCCAAACACTCCTCCTCCAAGCCAAATGAGTAGCATGTAGGCACAATCTCAGCATAAAGGTGCAAATAGCCAAAGGCCAACCATTTGGGAATGGGAAAATATGAATAGGTAGGGAAAGGGAGTTAGGATCTCTCCAAATATAGGAGAAGGTCCTCATCTCAAGGAGGTAGCTCATAGGGATAAGACCAAAGGACCAAGTTGAGAGAACTCGACCCCATCCACGCCGAACAACCTCCAACTCGTCGTTCTAGAAGCCTCTAAATCACGAAGCTTCTTATCCTCTTTGGTAAAAATTACCTTTTAGGGATCATCGTGGGTATCCAAGCTAAAAGCGTGTTGGCAGCACGAGGCTAGTGAATTGCAGCTAGCAACCAACACGGGTTGTCAATGTCAGGGGAGCGATGATCCTCAAATTAGGGTTTTATATCCCATTTCTTTAGTGGAAGCTCAAGGCATTTTTCAATAAATGTTTTAGGGAGGATATGAGATACATATTAGGATGAATACACTGCATGATTTCCAAGTTTCGGGCACTTTGGGGTATATCACAAGGAAGTGCGGGAGGTGTGACAAAATACTGTGTAACAGATGCCCCCTAAAGCATGAAGGCAAAACAGGGAATGCTGGCTGAGATGCTTTACGAGCTTTTGCAAGGATGAGAACAAACACTATCAGGAGACTTGTAAATCAAGGACGCATATACATATACATATCTAATATGAAAACATGAATCCGCGGTATGGACGCAACCATTCGGATAGTAAGGACTATGAAAAAGATCCACAGCATGGGCACAACCATCTGAATGAGAAGGATCATTTGTAAATCCAAGATCCAAGGTATGGATATAGACGCTTGATATAGAAGGATAATCATAAATGTAAGGTCCCACGGCATGGTCACAACCGTCTGTATACAAGAAACATGTGTACAATCATGAACAATCCATAACTCCACGCACGAAAAACAGATTAGTGTCATGTTCAAGAGCGACATGTTGCCTATACAAGGGATGTTTCACTTTCATTTTCCCCACTATTTCTAGCGAGTACCTATTTATTTTTACACAAGCTTGAAGAGGATACCATATGCTTGTCATATAAGTTTATCCTTCAGATGAATCCATCCTAGTAAGTTTTATGAGTCATAGGAAGGAGAAAATTGGTCTCGTCATGGTGACAACTCCTGCGTCATTTAAGTTTTACGAGTCCGACGAAGGTGAAACTCGACATCTTTTTCATGTTTAGAGAGTTTGAGAAAGACGTGGAAAAGAAAACTCCAAAGGTCCCTTTTCATAACTTGTCTCTCAAACCCGAAAATGTAGAAACAAATATTCAAGAGAACCTCTTGACCAAGTCGATCAAGGTGTTCCTTTTTCGTAAGTAGTCAATCCTAGTGTTGTACAGGTAAATCTCCTCTGCGGACAGAGGCGATCCCACTAGCCTAAATGGGGTCTAGCAAAAATCAAACAATGCTAACACGTAGGTTCCTAATTGCAAAACAAAGGGTAATGATGAGAGCCTACCTCGAATACAACGCTAGTATTCGTAGAAGAGTCGTCGCTTCCATTCTTTCGACTCAGCTGGTCACAATCCTCATGATCCTCGTGAATAAACACCTGCACATGCACAAGACAAATACAAGCATACAATCCAAGAAATGCAACTATGTATCAGTCAGAAAGGATACAACTCAAACATCATAATAAAGACACATGAGTGGAACTATAATGATAGTCGTCTATTATTATTGATAAACAAAAGAGAATACAACCAAGTTATGACGTCAAATCCTCCTTTGGCTGGGTGATCAACAACACATGCCTTGCAAAGCTTGTAAGGGATGGGGAACAAGCCTCTCTCTCCTTGATTACTTGGACATGGATCTCCTCCTTAAATATATAGCCTTATGGGGATGAACAAGACCTCTTGTAACATGAGCTTAGCAATTCTCAGACTTTGGGACTTAGATTTGGGAGCTTGAAGAATAGAATTACTAACTAGCTTGTCAAAGGGAAAAGAACAAGCTTATATAGAGGTAGGAGAAGTAGATATGACCATCCACCAGATTCATGGGATTGTCCTTATCATTAGGAAGCTTCCATGAGAGGTGGAGAACTATTTCCCTCCTTGGGAGATTCGAAGCCCAACTGAACTAACTCAAACTAGAATTAGTTCATGGATAGGTTAGAAGGAACCTTCAGAAGTTTGTTTGTTAAAAACTTTACCCAATTAGGTTGGCACTAGTGCGACTCTAACACAGAGCGCCAGCTGGCACGTCCTCTTTGGAGGATTTCCCCCATTGGCACGAGTGATACACTGTGGAACAACGACAATGGAAAAATGGCTATATTTATGGGTATTCTGCAGAAGGTGTCTTCAGGGCACATGAAGTACATACTCAAGGGGATACAATGCAGGTGTTTTCAGGTTATGTCACTTCTCACAAGTCCCGGAATAGGTCCTCCAATGTACGGGAGAAGGGGTAATAGGGACAGTGACAAAATACTGTGTAACAGGTGCCCCTTAAAGAATGAAGCCTGAGAGAGAGAGGGGTGAAGTGCTTTACAAGAACATGGTTGACTGAAAACACGGCCGCTAGAGAGCCTGCACGAAGTACAACTGATATCTCAAATACATGATGTACATGGTATGGGCGCAACCATCCATAGCAGAGTACGTAAAAATCTGGATCCAAAGTATGGACGCAACCATCTAGCGAGGATCGATGAATAGACTCAGGCATGGTCACGACCATCGAATGAATGAGTCATGTAGTGATGATAATAATCCACAAAATGCAACCTGGGTCTCAACAGACAAAATCCAGGGTCTTGTGCTCCATCTCGACTTGAACAAAGTACAAGTTCAAGCATGCAAATATGGGAGTCGAAGTCGAACATGCAGGAACATCGTCTGATTACCAGTCAATGATGAAAAATGTTAACAGACGCGAGAGGTACCACCATTAATGACAATGGTCCTCAAGGTACTATAGGTACAATCCACGGCATGCCAATCAACGAGCCAGTGTTGAACACCCGTAGAATCATCCGATCGGAGGTCAATGATGAAAACCTCACATCGAACATGAAGAACCTACCATTGAGGCATGCAGGCTCCAAGATACCTAAAGGGAGTCTCTAAGTCAACTTCCTGGATAATAAGCTGAAGTCGACAGGAAGTGACCTTGATCGAAGGTGGGCCATAATGTTTCCCACATCATCGAGATGAGACAGAGAAGGATAAAATATTGTGTGAGGTATCAGAGGGAGGTTGAGTATTCTGTAGAGGTCAACGTCTCTTGAACATATCAGCGACACGACAGTGGACTTGGCAGTATTTGACATCAAATGATCAGGGGTCATGGTGACAAGATGATGAGCAGATGAAAGGTCAAACAGGATAACCCAAACCCACGGTGGCAAGTGTAAAATAAGATGAGATGTCCCCACCCAGACACGAATACAAACAAGTGCCATGTTCAAGAGCGACATACTGCCGACACGACGATGATTGTGGTTCCTTTATTCCCCCACCATTTCTGGCGAGTACCCTAATTATTTTTGGATGACAAGCTTGACAGGGATAGCATATGCTTGAGAGGCATCATCACGACGGAATCCGATGTCATTAAGTTTTAACGAGTCTAACAAAGGAAGAACTCGACGTCTTTTCATGTTTAGAGAGTTTGAAAAGACAACGAAAAGGAAACTCCAAGGGTGTCCTTTTTCGTAAAGTTGTGTCCCTCGAGCCCGAAAAAGTATAAAACCATGCTTGAAAGAACCACCCGATCATTACAACTGAGGAGTACTTTTCATAAGTAGTGATTCTGATCTGAAAAAGTAAAAAAGCGATCAAAACCACGTCGTTTCATGACCGTTAACGAATCAGAAACAACAAGGGTCTGACGATCTTTTTGTTTTTAAACAGTCGAAAAAGGGTTTAAAGACAACCGCCTCTTATTTCGATTTAACGAGTCGAGAGGACCAACTCGGCATTCTTTTCACGTTTAGAGAGCCAGAAAAGAGCAAAAGATGACTCCACAATGACTTTTTCGTGTATTTATCGAGTTCAAAAAAGTATAAAATACAACTCGTTTCGCCACCAAAGCTGCATAAACACCTATCGCTGCACAAGAAATCGGCGTAAAATCCATTTTCGACACAAATATTCATAAAAATATCCATAAAATGACCTTTAAAACCTAGTTAGGGGTCAAAAAGTTATAAAATGGTGAAAATGGTAAAATAAAAAATTACTTTTCACTTTTTAGCTTTGGAGAGCGACATTAGGACTTTTTGGAGTGCGACCTTCAGTTGGCGATTGCGACAAATCCGGTGGACCATTTGGAGCGTTGTCAGTGTCAGGTAAGAGGTCTTGTCCTTAGCTCCATTTCTATCTGTTTAGAATTTGTTTTAAATTGCATTTTCATCCCCTATAGGGAGGATTTTAAATTTAGGGGTTGCGCCCATTGGCACGGGTTTCGGGCACGGACCCGCGCCAATGGGGCAACTTTCCTATAGGGCACGCGCCCATGGGTGCGACTGTTTTAGAAACAGCTGCGCCAACGGCCGCGCAAATTTTGGGGAAAATTTTTAACAAATTTAAACCTATTTACCTGCAATTTCAATTTATGTAAGAGTCTAATTCATGTTTTTGGGCTTGTGTTTGCAGGGAAATACACAAATATGGTGATTGTGTGGAAATAACGGGAACATGACCAAGTAGACACATTGGCCTTAGCAGATGAGGACTGCATGGAGGCACTTGGAGCATGTGGGCTCAAGAAAATTTTCATGCTATCCTATTTGCGAGCTTAGCCAAAGCTTTTACATTATTTGGTCGACTTGTGGGACGTACAGGAATAGGTGTTCCGAATACGGGACCAAGTATTGGAGTTAGACGTATCCAATATCTACTTCCTCACTGGATTGTCACGACGGGGGCCGGTACCTCGATTGATCAGTAGCAGACCATCCAGAGAGAAGATGGAGGAGGTGAAGGCCCGGGTTTGCCCAGGTGCTAGATATGGGTAGGGTAGCTTGAAGGTGGATATCCCCATCATTCCGGACTTGACCCTGAGAGCATTGTTGTTTGCCATTACACAAGCTATGGGGGCACAAGTGCCCCACGAAGCTACGAAGAACCACTTGATCCTGGGGACAGAGTGTCTGAGTCCGATGATCTTCAACTGGGCATCAGCAGTGACGACCAATATGAAGAGGCAGCTGACTAAAGCCAAGCAGGGCAAGCTGCAACAGTTCTGATAAGGCTCCATCTTGGTGACGTTCTTCTTGGAACACGTGCCAAGCTTCCAAGGCCAAGGGGCCTTTGTTGCAGACCCAGATCCTCGAGAGCCGAGGATGGCTCGATGGGCGGCACTAATGCCGAGGGGTGGTGGAGGTCAGCAAATGTCTTTTAGACCTGAGTTTTTCGGGTGGCTTTGCCGCCAACTGATTGTGGTGGAGGACTGGCCATATGCAGGGACAGACTTCACCGAAGACCCTGACCTTCCCCTGCCGGAGGGAGAGGACTGGGATGAGGAGATTGGTATGACCTCATTCTTTGATTTTGTGTTTTTATGATTTTTTTTTTGTTAGTACATGCTTGTCTTAATGACCTTTATATGCATATGCAGATGTCAGACTAGAGCATCCAGTTGGCATGTCTCCCATTGCGAGGAGACACCCAGTAGCAGCAGCAGGAGTGGATCCTTAGGAGGAGGGTGGTGACAGAGGAGATCTTATTCAGAACCTTGAGGCTATCACTCGAGGGATTCCAGATTACGCTCGGCTAGCGGATGTCCTGCTAGCGTATCAGAGGCACACAGTGGGGGTGCCAACTCGCATCCACCGGCTCCTGAGGCATTTAGTACGAGCGGTGACGTGCTACCATGAGCACCACCGAGATTATATATCTAGGCTATTTCTTTTCATGCATATTTTTTGAGAGACATGTTGTCTTCGGATGTATTCAAACAAACATGTATTTATTTTTGATGATGCATGGGGTGCAAACATTTTGGACACACACACATATATATACATATGTTTTATGGTTTATTGTACTTTATGCTTCTTGTATTATGTTGAATTACATGTTATGCAAATGCCTGTCCAACACATAACATCCGATGATCTCTGATGGAATAATGCCCTTTGAGTTGGTGGACGACAAGCTGAGAGTCCAAGTTCACGACCAATGTTCGAATGCCAAGGTTACTCGCCTTAGCTAATAATTCAATCAAAACACTATATTTAGCAACATTGTTCATTGTACAACCTAGATAAACTCGTTGAATGTCTGCTAACTCACCATGAGAATCGTAGATCACCCATGCCGCAGATGACAAGTTGCATGTACTGCGGGAGGCACCATCAATGAAACCAACGTAAGGTGATCCAGACATCTATCCAAGAAGGAAAAAGACACAATAAGCGAAAATCACGCCGACACATCGAGACAAAAATATGAAAACATGCACACACAACACACTTGTTGAAAGCACACGTATATACAAAAAGAGAGTGCCTGGACTCATGCATAGTATTTTTTCAGATAAAGCCCATTTCGGAGCTTATCCGAGGGATTGCCTTCATAATAAATAAGCTCGTAGGCTCCTTTTTGCAAAACTCTTTTCACAATGTAGGGCCCGTGCCACATAGGCTCGAATTTTCCTACCCCCAGCTTATCGTTAGCTTGATCATAGAGCAGTACTAAGTCTCCCTCAATGAAAGAGCGGGGGTGAATAGTATTATCGAAGTGAGTCTTCACTCACTTCTTCTATGCATCAATATCTAAGGAGGCTAGATGACGAGTCTCGTCCAGCCGCTCTAGGTAAAGAGGATGCTCTTCTACTGGAGTAGTATTAGGGAGCATTTCGAGAGCTATCTTTAGTGAAGGAATCTCACACTCAATAGGAAGGGTAGTCTCCAGTCCGTAAACTAGCTAAAAATGAGTGAAACTGGTGGCATCCTCCACGGAGGTATGGTAGGCCCACAAAGAAGAGAAAAACATCAGATGCCAATTGGACTTATGCATGCCAACAGTTCGTTGAAGCATCGTGACCAAAACCTTGTTCATGGCTTCCACTTGACCGTTTGCCTGAGGATAGTACAGGGTCGAACTATCATGCCTTAGCCCCAACTGGGTCGTTAATTCGGTCATCATGTGATTAAGAAAATGCTTTCCGTGATCAGTGACGATGGCTTGGGGTACTCCAAACCACGAAATAACATGGTTGAATAAAAACTGCACCGCGGTGTGACCATCTTCAGACAATGTAGGCATCGCCTCGGCCCATTTCGAGAAATAATCAACAACAACGATGATGTACCCATGCCCCCCGACCGAGCGAGGGTTACAAGTCATATAATCGGTGCCCCATTTGGCAAAAGGGCTGACGGTTACAACGGGGTGCAGTGGAGCAGGGGGTGCACGCATCTTCCGTTGGTAAATTTGGCACTCATGACATGAAAGGATAGCAAGAATGCAGTCCTTGAAAATGGAGGGCCAAAAGTAGCCAGCACGGAGGATTTTTTGTGCAGTGGCATATCCAGACATGTGACCACCACAAGCACCAGAGTGGCAGTCATTTAAAACTCTCTCTGCTTCTTCGAAAGTCAAGCATCAGCAAAGAACAAAATTGACACCGAGACGGTATAGGGTGTCCCCAACGATGGGATATGGTTGGGCTTGATGTCAGATCCATCAGCGAGTGTCCTTAAAGGTCTCGGGATGGAAGGAGGACGTCTGCAAGTAAATAATTATATCCCCGTACCAGGGATCGAGGGTGCTAATGAGGAAGACAGTTTTGTCTGGAATGGAATCCTCTAACTGAGAGGAGGTAGCAGTAGATGGTAGAGAACACAAAAGTTCAGCGAAGACAAGCGATTTGTTAGACTTTGCAGCAGTAAATTCCAAGTCAAACTCTTGGAGGATGACTATCCACTTCGAGTATTTGGCCCCCAGCAACTGGCATGATAGACTGTAGGTCATAGGGTTGCAATCAGAGATCACTGTCATGGTACGCAACAAGATGTAATGACGGAAGCGTTGAACAGTGCAAACAACGGCTAGTGCCAACTTCTCGACATAAGCATATCAAGATTCCATGTCTAACAAATTGCAGCTAAGGTAATAAATAATGTGTTCAGTGCCATCATCGTCATCCTGAACTAGAACCATGCCGATGGTGGTATCAGCAGCGGCTAGATACAATGTGTAATCGCGATGGTAATTCGGAGGCTGCAACAAAGGGGCGGAAACCAGAAGAGTTTTAAGATGTGTAAAAGACTCTTGAGCTATGGCATCCCATTGAAACGGGGTGTCGCGCTTGAGTAAACGCGTGAAACCTTTTGCCACCTTGGTATAATTCGGGATAAATCGTCGTAAAAAGTTTACTTTACCCTACAAACTCTGCAGTTGCCTCGACTTTAAGGGGATCCAAGCGGATGCCCTCTCGGGAGACAATAAACCTGAGAAGTCAACCAAATTTGGCGCAGAAGACACATTTGTGCAGATTAAGTCAAATATTGTAGTGTCAATAGCGAAGAAAAATTTTGCGGAGATGTGATGGATGGTCTTGGCGCTTAGACGAGTGAGCAGGAAGGTCATCTAGATAAGGTTGTACGATGTGCCGGATATCATGAAAGGCGTAAGACATCGCATGTTGAAAAGTGGTACCGGCATTCTTGAGACCGAAAAGGAGATTTTTATAAGAAAAAGTACCCCATGGACAGATAAAGGTCATCTTGTGTTGATCATCGGACACCATATTAATCTAGATATAGCCAAAAAAGCCATCCATCAATGAATATATCTCACTCCCAGCACACTCATCAATGAACTGGTCAATAAAAGGTGTGGGGTAGTTATCTTTCGCGTAGGCTTGGTTAATAGTGCAATAATCGATACAGACACAAATAGTAACCTACTTTTTATCCACAGGGACAATGTTCGAGACCCAATCTGTGAGTCAGATAGGGTAAATGAAATTAGCTTTAAGAAGTTTTTTGACTTCCGCTTTGATTGCCGCAGCCTTGCAGGGGTGCACAGGGCGTAAACACTGATGAATAGGTTTAGCTCCTGGATACATAGGTATCTCATGCACTATGATATTTGGATCAATGCCAGAGATCTCTTCATAAGACCATGCAAAGACATCATGGAACTCGTGAAAATGAGCTATATAAATTTGAAATTCCTCAGGAGTGCAAGTGACTCCTATGTAGATGTGCTCGACAATCCCTGGTTTGACAGAGATGTCGATAGGTTGGGTCTGCGTAATGTTCCCCAAATTCCCTTCAAATGATACTTGATAGACCTGAATAGGTGTCTCAAGAGGTTGTGAAGGGAGACATGGAGCAAACCGCTCGAGACAAGCCAATGTTTCCTGAAGGGTTGGGAGAAACGAGGAACGGTGATGAATATTGAACCACGGAGGTTTCTCGAGAGACATATTCTCTATGATGGCTTCGTCGAAAGGAAATATTTCCTTTAATGGATCCAAGGAGGTGCATTCTCCAAGCCAAGGGGAATAGTCGTATTGGTCAAGAGCTCCGCTTAAAGAAGCAGATTTAGCAGGAGGAGCCGATACAGTAGCGATTTCGATGTAGTTGAGCTTGGTGGGACTCAACGACATCTCCTCGCCCCACGATTCTATCTGGTCGATGGGGGGAAGCACCCAGGGATCAAAATGAACTGAAATCATACTAATGGAGGTGAGGTTTGGAGGTGGGAGTCAAAAAACACCCATGAGGGCGGGATCTTTGAAGCACCCGGCTCCCACACTCTCGAGAGGGATGGAGGTATGCTCCACAAAAGGCACATTGCCTTCAGAAGAAGAAGCGAAGAAGGAGAGCTGGTCTACCGTGAAAATTTTCCCCTGGTGAGGGAAATGAATGACACGGAAGAGGGACGAAGCAATGGCACGCATGGCATATATCCAACTCCTGCCCAAAAGGAGGTTGTACGTAAGATTTGCATCAACGACCTCAATTTCCACTTCAACTGTTTTCCCTTCTAAAGTAATCAGCAATCGTTGAAGGATACCATAGGGATGAGATTCTCTCCCATCAAAGGCTTCCAATGTCGTGGGAGACTGGCTCAAAGTCAGAGACCCGATCGCTTTCCAACAAGCAACAGACATGATGCAAGTTGACGCGCCTTCATCAATAACTGTGCGATGGATCATTTTTGAATTGATGATGACTTGTATGAGGAAGGCGATCTGATGAGGCAGCCTTTGGACATGGCTCTCGAGATCAAAGGTGATCAAATCCAAATCTACTGGGTCGATGCCACCGATGGCTGATAGCAGGGACTTCCTCTGAGGGGGGAAGCTCTGGAGAACTTCTAAAGTGGACATAGCCGACGGAGCCTGCGCTAAGTCCTCAACTATGCTATAGTGATGGCCAGCACGAGCATTTGGGTTGTAAGATGATCTCCGGAGTACTCCTTTGGGAGGGGGTCAGATGGGCATCTCAGTATTAGGTCTCTCGATGTGGAGTGGACCAGAACTCGATAGAGGAGTGCTCAAGGGGAACACAAGCTTCTTCCCGGTGGATGACGGATATTCCTTTGTTCGATTCGTTACATGAACGGGAATGGTTCCAGCCATGAACACTTGGGAACCAAAGGGAGATGAAGACGAAGCTGGATCAGCCACCATTTGAGTCTGTTGAGAGGGGAAAGGTTCTTTCAGAACCGCAGGAATCCCAGGAGCACCTTTCAACAAACGACTAACCTCGGACCACCTTGGGCAGTCTTTGGTATAGTGATCCTCATCACAGATAAGACAAGGATACTTTGGTTTACGCTTGGCTCCTTCCTCGAGTGGAGGTTTGGAGGAATCCTGTTTGGGTTGCTCAAACTTATTTTTCACTTTCCCCTTTTTCTTTCCTTTTGAGGCCTTGTTCGTCGTGGTGGACTGAATGACGTTAACCTCAGAAGTACTTCGAGAATTAGAACCACCCTGAGAAGTATTTTCATTAGAAGCATTCGATTTTTGCTTCCCAGGGTTCGAGGATGATTTTTTCGACGATGGATTTACAGAGCCAATAACCCCATCAACAGATGGCTTTGGTGGAGCTTTGGATGTACCGTGTCTCGGGGCATCATGAAAATACTCATATAAAGTACCTGACTGAGAATAAACTAAGTCAAGGTACTGAGCACGTGCGATAGCTTGCTCTTCAGTCACACAAGCTCCCATAGCAATGTCCCATGCGATCTTAGGGACAAAGGGAGTTGTGAACCAATTGGTGAGGAGTTGATCAGGAATCCAGAACTTGATCAATCTACGATGCCTTCTCCATTCATGTATATGATCAGAGATGTGCGTAGCCGTGTCCTGCTTGAGAGACGTAAGGAGATAAGTTCCCATCTCGTACCGAATGGGTAACTGAAACTGAGTGAGGAATGCCATTGCCAATGAATTGAAATCTTGAAAAGATGCACGGGTCCATTCAATGTACCATGTAGCAGCGAAGCCGGTGAGAGTCCTTTGGAACAGGCGAAGCCGAACTGAATCGTCAAGCCATGAATTGGATGAACACCAAAGGTGGTAAGTCATTACATGGTCTTGAGGATCCTCTCCAGCTTTGCCATCAAATTTGGGACAATCACCGGGTATCTTGGTTGGAACTAGCCGCCATTGTGGATTATGCAAGATAGGATCATTGGTTAATTTCGACACATCGGGCAGTTCCAACGTTGCTAAGAATGGTAGCTGAGGGTTGAAGGACATCTGCGGTTGCAGATATGAGGTAGGGCTAGAGTTCCACCTAGTTGCTAGTTGCCCCCATTGACCTTGTCCAGATGGCCTAGGTCCATAAGGGTTATATCCATAATCGGACGGTTGATTCTGGATCTGCTCCCCAGCGCCCCATTGGTTACCATACTGACCTGCAAGAGCAACATTTGGTTGCTGATAATTTTGATAAGGGGTGACCTGCGGCTGTTGATAATTTTGAGACGAGGCAAACTGGGTTTGCCCTTGGGGTTGCTGGTATCCATATGGTTGCTGGGCTCCATATTGAGCCTGGGAACCAGGATGCATTTGGTAAGAAGGTTGGGATTGAAGCCCACCTTGCGGCTGGAGACCAGTTTGAGTCTAGGGCTGATAACCGGGTTGAGCTTGAGAAGTAGGGACCATCTGCATGCCCGGTTGAGCAGGCCCAAAGAGATGTCCTTGGGAACTGAGGTTGGGTCATCTGGCCGGAAGGTTGTCCTTGTTGGGTTTGGGACGGACCTACTTGCCCAGAAGGTTGAGCTTGCTGGGTGTTCGGTTGTCCTTGCACAACTGAAGGTTTTCCTTGCAGACCAGATGGCTAACTAGGCTGAGCAGCAGGCTGGCCTTGCTGCATGTAAGGCTGACCACCCTGCCCAGAAGGCCTTGCTGGTTTCTGGGTTGTCCTTGCTGTGCATAAGGTTGTCCTGGATTCACGTAGGGTTGACCTGAAGGGTATCCCTGCTGGACTCCAGGTTGTCCTTGTTGAGCATAAGGTTGTCCCGGGTTTCCAGAAGGTTGCCCAAGATAGGTAAAAGATGGACCACCATATGCCAAAGGTTGTCCTTGAGAGGGTTGTCCTTGTGAGCCTCTAGGTTACCCTAGATAGGTTTGGCCATAATACTGTTGCCCATAATTAGGCTGCGTGTAGGATGACTGACCTTGGTATGATGGTCCTTGGTGCATCTACCCTTGATTCGGATGGAATTGGCCACCACCATAACCAGTGGTACCCCAGGCGACATTCAACGGAATGGAAGCCTCAATAGCAGGCTGAGCTGGCAAGGAGGTATACAAATGATGACCAATAGGGTCATAATAGGGGCCTTGCACGCCTGGATTTTGGACAACATGCAAGTATTAAGAATATGTCCCCCTACTGAAATGGCACCAGAAGAAGGTGGGGCACTGCTTGCAGGATGAACAACTTTGGCAGTATATGCCGACTGACCACTATGTATTGGACCACGGGACGGGCTAGCAACAGTAGTTACGATGGAAGATGTCGTAACAGCACTAGCAACCAAAGTTAAAGATGCGACACAAACGGTCGGATTGGTTGGAACTGACGTGACAACGGTATTGTGAACTTGGGAAAACAAAGATCTCGTAGTGGGAACAATGTTATGATCCCACATGGTACCAGAAGAGGAGTTCCTAGAGCCCATGGCATCCCTCAGAGATCTATATCGCGCAGGCACTGTAATACCGAGAGGGGTAAGAATGTAGGGCGTAGATATGACCGGGGATGTGGCCGGGATAGGAGTCTCAATAGTTGACACAACAAGTGTTCCACTTGCTCCAGGAGATGTTTCCTCCATATCAGAGGAGGCCATCGGGGTCGAAACACCAGTAGGAGTAGAGGAATAATCCTCTTCGTAAGGTTCCCAAACAGGGTTCCAAAAGAGATTGTGAAGCTCATCCTCTGGAGCACGAGAGCTCAACGGTTGGACACTTGGAATAACAGGAAAATTTTCACCACAAACCAGCGTCTCAGGATTAGCAGAAGAAGGAGACCCTTGGTCACTAGGGACGGGAGACGGGATCGATGGATCCGCCAAGATGATCGAATTCAAAAAATCCTAGACAAGCTAACGAAGAAAGACCCTACTCAAAACTAACACAAACAAGATCTAACAAGGTAAATGCAATCGTGGTCGAATAAATTTTAAGACATTAGGACACAACTTGACCTTTTCATGTTTTAAGAGTCGAGAAAAGGACAACAGATGACTCTAGTCGCCTTTGAATATTTAGTGAGCCCGAAGTGACAAATGCTCAAGTGAGCCTTTTTCGTTTAAGGAGTTCAAAAAGGATCAAAAAGTGACTACTCTGGAGAAACTAGGCAAGGGGTTTACCAGGCAATCCGTAAAACTGCATATACACCTTAGCAATCATATGAAAACCAAGGATTTTCCGTATGGAAGTCAATCTTCCCGAATGCTGTGTTCGGTGCGTTATGGGCTGTAAGGCGGCAAACACGGCTTTCTGTGGATCAAGGATGATAACCTAGTGGAGTCTCCCCATATATACGCGATGGTACGTGTGAGCACAAGTCCGTACTAGACCACAGTTGAGTCACAAAAGGAGAAACCACCCAACCTTTAGAGAAAACAAAAGTGACTAGGTTTAACGATGCTGGAGCACGTCTCTAGCCTAGACCTCTAGAATGTGAGTGTTATGTTCTAATGCGTTTTTAGATTCATTCGATTTATTTTAAAGTTGATCTTGATTTAAGTTTCAGTTTTCAGGGCCTACCGTATGTAATCTCTCAAAATTCCCTAAATGCAATCTATATGCCAAAACATGTCATTCCACTCGATGAATGCTAATTACAAGAGAGTTGAAGAGCTTTCATGCAAACGAAATGATCACAAACAACAAAAGAGTTCCCCTAATGCAGCTAATGCAAATCAATAAACTTTTCTTTAAGATCACTAAATCACTAATCGAAATGGAAAGTCCTAATTTTCATTAACTGATTCAAAGCAAAAGAGATTTTTCTTTTCGATAATGGAAAAATGCACTAAAGAACTTTTGAGAAATAACACAAACAAATTCTATCCAATACACACACGTTCAGTTCCTCAAATCACAAATCAAACATCCAAAGAACCAAAAAGATCCCAAAGAGCACAATGAGCCGTGTGATCTGGGCTGAAAGTGAGACGAAGCGGAATTCAAGTGAAGACGAAGTAAATCACCCAAATAACGCAACAAAATGATTCACAACTGCCAAACAAGTGTAAGGGAGCAAACAAAATAGTTGACTGGACCACAGAAAGATCAAAACACCTTAGGAAGGCTCGATTCACAAGGCCCCTAGATGCCCTAGGGCTAGAAATGCGAAATCGGTAGAAAAAAGCAAACACCCAAAGGGTAGCGATCAAAGCCAGTCAAATCACACTCCAAGACACTCAAGTAGTCTGATAAAGGTACTTAGGACAAAAACAAAGCTCCAAAAGTTCAGAACCAAGCAAACTTCAAAAGTTTACAGGCCTGGCGCGACTGTTAGACTGCAACAAGCGCCTTTCAGGAATTGGCGCGGGTTGTAAGTGTGCAACATGCGCCAACCGGCGCGATTGTCACGCTATAAACTAGCGCCAGCTGAGTTTGCTATGGAAAAATAAAAACAAAAGAGCCAAGGCCAAACCAGCAATACCTAAGTACTCTCAAGAGGCAAAAACAACACAGACATTCAACCCAGAAAGCTAAACAAGCGGGAGAAACCAAGGAAATAAA
>APFE030612288.1:0-11350 GCA_000404065.3 Pinus taeda | reverse complement strand
TCCACCGCAAATATATTTATTAGGCTCATTGATAGTGACAATAGTGCTCAACATTGTTCGACACAATGACAACAATATGCAACAGTTGGCATTTGTTTGTGATAGCATAATACAACCATCCGTATGAGGATTTTGATTCCTAATATGATTAGATATGCTTCACAAATATCATTATTATTTTGCTGCATATATAAAGTTATGGATCATTATACTCTCTTTTTCTCCATCATTTGATGACCATCTAAGAATAAGAATATTTTCAAGGGTTTTCTCCATAGTGGTATTTTCCCTCGTCTCAAACCAATCCTAATGTATTTATATGTGTCCATGCTTTCTTGTACTATTCTTGTTATGTTCTGCTACATTGATGATGATGGCGTTATTATTTATTTTTACGTTATTTCCCATGTTTATATACAATGGGGTAGATTTGAATAATGTAATGATGATATGGGGTGAACTTAGTGTATTAGTGATGAAATGCAACTATCATAGAAAAGAACAATGTCGCCTATGAAAAATTAACATATCTTGTCTTGCGAGATTCAAATTTCTGTCAAGTTTGGAGGTCAAATTTTCTTATATATAGTGGTCAAATGAGTGTGCTTTTAACCAAGGGTCATCTCAAATGGTCTGGTTGAGTTATGCTTATTTCAGTCTACAAAAACAAATAATAAAATTGAATTTCCCTTTGAATATTTATAATTTCCTTTGTTTATTTTGAAGGATCCTAAGCATCTAATATTACCTTTCAATGCTACAAAAATTAGCACTCCCTCTTAGTGAGTCAGGTATTCTCTTGCAATAGACTTGTCTTTAACAAGGAATTTCCTTCATAAGAAAAATTTAATGAGCTTGTCACAATGACAAATATATTTAAATATCCAAGGTGAGCAATGATCCTTTATGACACTTCAAGAAAATGTATAAAACTCTTCTCGTCATGACCTTAGCATAGACATTAAATATTTTCAACTTCTTCAGATATTTTTCCTTTAAACTATTCATCTTTCTGGTCAGAGTCCTTTTTGACCTACCCATGTCCTTTTGTTATTTAAAGGTAGGTTTCATACGTCTCCCTTGGTTGACATAGTCAAGTCTTTCTGCTAGCTAAGTCCTTCTGGATTCTATGGACAAGATATATCTAATTTTGGTTTCCATTGAAAATTTATTTTTTCTCATCCTTACCAAGTCCTTATGGCTTAAAAAGTGAATGTATACATATTTTATTAGTCAAAATCCTTTATGACCCAACCAACATCAATTTTGTCTTCCTCATCATTCCTTTCAAAGAGGGAGACATCTAGCATCAAACTAAGCTAAAATGTATCCACAATTTATTCATTAATGAGTATATAACAGAGCTCAATTAATCCTTGTTTCATAATTTATCAAATTTAGTAATATGGTTATATGCTTATGCAAAGTCTCACTTATATCCTTAAATATATCATAGGTACTAATGTACCATATATGTATATCAACTTGAAATGTTCAATTTTGAGATATTTGGTCCATAAATATGGATATGTAATTAAACAAAAAAACTTTACAAAATCCTTCATCTCCAGGTCCTCCTTGTGGTAATCTTGGTTTCTCACTCTCAATTGAGAGACCATATTAGCAACGTTCCTACAAAATTTATTCAATATATGATTAAAGAAACAATTATTATTTGAGTAAAGTGAGTCTGCATGGGGTAGCTCAAGCAGCAGTGGCCGTGAAAATGAAGTCTCATCGAACAGAAAGTGAAGTCTCATCGAACCGAAAGTCTTTGGTTCAAATCTTGTGCTACCCTTCCCCCGTAGTGGGGTATGTAATGGACATGAAAACCGGAGAGTCCTACCAAAGCTTACAAAAAAATAAAAATATTATTTGAGTAAAGTGATACAAGAAGAAAAGGCAAGACTGTAAGGAAAAAAAATAATAGTCAAGATGTAAGGGTATAAATTACTTATATTTTGAGAGTTGTACGAACGTTTTTATTTGATCTTGCCTCCTTGTAGATATCCTTTAAATTCTTTTATGATTCTTATATGATAATCCAAACCTAATGCTAGAATTTACTTTCTAGAAGATTTCAATAGGTTTTCTATTTCCTTTAGAGATTAGTTCCTATTGATCATCTATCATCCTAAGTATTTATATATCTTTTCATTTTCCCTTTGTAGGAAATTCCTTCTTCCTACTACACTTGCTTGTACTACAACAATCCTTAAAAAAATTCCTTTTATTATATCAATAATAAGAAGAAAGCACCAATGATTCAACTAATAGAATAATACATATCTAAGAAGTAAGGATGAGAAGAACATAAATACTTATCTTTCAATGATCAAATTCTTCAAATGAAGAATTTATTTTTCTTTATAGGTGGCTTCACATCATTATTTTATTCATTAACATTGGCCGTAGAATATTGTGCCTTTTCCTTCCCCTTTCTTTTAGGGAATCGTGGTGCATAGTGACCAATATTATGAAAGATGAATCATTTGAATTTTGATTTGTCCTTATTTTGATCTGATCTATTTATAATTCTTTGGTAAAATATTCCAATTTTCTTTTTTTTAAATCTCCAAAGTTCCTCTTATTAAATTTTCTATGATTCTTGCCTTTCATTTTGTGAGAAACAATGGCTTGAGTCTCTTTGTTTTGATGTTCATTTTTAACTTTGTGACCTATTTTATTCTTGAATACAATCATCCCACATATCATGAAATGATGGTTGTTTTCCACGTGCATAAACTCCATAATTGAATGGTTTACATGGTGAAGGATAATTAATTCCAATGGTTTGTATTCTTAATTTATGTTATGTAAATAATTTTGAATCTTCAATAAGTGGCTATAAGTTGATCTTTAATTTGAGTTATTTAAATAAGACAAGATGTCATAGAATCTGATTTAGTCATTTTAATATTGCAAAGATAATTCTTCAATGTTAATTTGTTTTTATTATCATTTCTTTCATATAACTTTGTGAGGGAATTGTACATTTCTATAACACTTTTTATTTCTTTAACATGAAGAATCACTTGGTATTTATAGAGTATATAATAATCCTCTTTGCCTTTCTCTTACTCTTTTTGAATTTTCCTTCTACCCAACTCCCTTTAGTTCTGGAATATCTTTTTCCACGTGACCTAAAAAGTTCTTTTCTTCCCAGATGATAAGTAATCGAGTTTTCCAAGATTGATAGTTGATTTCACCTTCCAATGTGTCTTCACTTCTGAGGTTTGGAGCCATTATTCAAATTGCGATGAATCAAGTGTTTGAGAAACCTCTTTCTCTATGACAAACTTAAAATTATTTAATTATTTTCTTCTTGCTCCTTCACCTAGCTTTTAATACTATGTTGATTTTTTCTGATAATAGAAACCAAATTTTCTAATATGATAGTTAATTCCAATGATTTGTATTCTTAATTTGTGTTATGTCATTTTTATCATGAAGTAATTATATATAGAAAAATATCAACTATAACGTAATAACCATAGGTTCATAAAGATACTTTGAAACATAATAAGAGACACATGATTACATTAGAAAATTCCAACCTTTAGAAAACCCAAACCAACTTTTCTACTAAGGAGAATTCAATCTCCAACAAATTTCACAATTTAAATTGTCTATAAATATGTGTCAATTTTTCAATCAAAAATTTGAGTCAAACCTGGTCAAACTACCTACCAAGAAATTTGGCCTTCCCATAAAGCTCTGCCCACAAACTCATCTTTCTCTATCTTGCCTCCTTCACTTAAATTAGCAAAAAATATCTTATCTTGTGAGATTTGAATTCATGAGAAGTGGGGAGGTCAAATTGTATTATATATAGTTGTCAAATGAGTGTCGTTATGACCAAGGGTAAACTCTAATGGTGGGCCTGACTTAGGCTTTGTAGAGACTTAATCAATAAATATAAAAATTGAATTTTCATTTTAATATTTATAATTTCTTTTTCTTATTTTGAAGGATCCTTAGCATGCGAGATTACATCCCAATGCTACAAAAATGAACACCATATACAGAGGATAGATGCATGCTACATGAATACATGTGTTATCACATTAATCTATGTAGATTTTATTTAGGAGGACTTACAAGACACTTTGGGAAACCAACATGGACCAAAATATTGGGGTGTTGGGTGCAACCAATCGTGGATCCCTTACAACACCATTTCCATTCAAGTGCAACAAGCATTCAAAATTATTTTACAATTACAAAGTTACTATATGAAAAGTGTATTTATATCTCATCACAATGTACTACTTCTTTGATTATCCTTGGACCAAACCTACTAATTTCTATCCTTCACAACTTGGATCCTTTGCCTCTCATGTTGGACATGCCAAGGCAATTTTCCATCTCCGCTCAATAAAACCATTTTTTTCTCACTTAACGTGTTTAACTAAAAATTTGACATATTTGTCTAGTTTGTATATTGGATTGTTTCACCAATTATCTTGAATATTCCCAACTTTTACTTGTATTTGTTGGAGCAGTCCACAAGGGCTTCACTCAATGAGCCTCTAACATAGAACATGCATTTGTGACATATTAAACAATACCTTTAGTTTGACTACATATTGGAAAATCCCTTTAAAAGTCACATTATTTAACCCCCTACCAATACGAACCCAATACATCTTCACAATTTGAAGAACTCGTACTTTCACTAGATATTGTACGTTTCCATTTTTTCATTAGAATTTTTTATAACCCTTTATATTTTTTTGTTAACTTTGAGCTATATTGTTAATAGCTACCAATAATAAAATCATTTACCCGTTGTTATATGCTCAATATATTGTGTCATCTTTTTCTCAATATATATCACCCAATATGAACTCATGTGGTATCATATTGCTTCCTAGTGAAACCCCCGTGAAATAGTCAACTCCAATAAAAATGCGTTCAGATATTAAGTTTATAAACTTCCAATATCTTTTACAAATTCTATAGATTTAAAAAAAAATTACTTAACCATTGCCAAATAATTATTCTACAATCGTCATTAATGAAATCTTTATTAACATTAGAACCATGCAAGTTTCTTTTTATAAACAATCGGTTCAAACTTCTTTAATTTCCTACCTACAAAATTCTATTAAAAGAAATTTATAATAGAAGTCTTCATTACCATCATAACCATGGAATTTATGTTGTTATAAAATTTCTCTTCAAAATTCTCCAAATTCCTACATCATTTCTTAAAAAGAACATTTAATAATAATACAATAGACCAAATTCTATTAGAATAAACTTACAATGGAAAACATATTTCATAATATGTGAATGAAATATAAAACCAATTAATTATATCCTTCCAACATCGAAGGACCACTATTAAGAAATTTATTATAAGGAAATAAACAGGTTCATTCATTTGGTTGATATGCACGTAATCGTGGAAACATATGAAAATCTGTTTATTTAATGCATATTAAATCTTATTGATTTACTTTTCCATTTCATTGGAACTATGGGCCACGCGAAGAGCACTTTTAGGACATTTTTAGGAAAAAAAAATCTTTTGTTTTAAAAATCACTTTTTATATTAAATTAAGTATCAATTCAATAAATTTAAGACAAAAAAATTTGAAACAAAATTTTATGTTTAAGTCAAAAAAAATTTGCACAAAAATATTTTAAGACAAAACTATATATTTAAGACAAAAATATTTTTAAGAAAAATTTTATATTTTAGACAAATAGTTTGAGACAAAAATATTTTAAGACAAAACTTTATAGTTAAGACAATATTAACATAGGATAATGATAATTAGGACAAAACTCATCCAGAACAATTAAGATGAAAATATATCAATTTAAGACAACGTTATCTAACACCTGCAAAATTGACTTTGATAGTGTGCCCTAAGTCTGCGAACTTGTAGGCTGAACCTATCTGGATTCTTATGGCATTCGATGTTCAAATATTGTATAATTGTGTTGGCTTATAGGGGCTTCACCTAGGTTCGGAAGAGTTATTTAGCCAAACAAATGCCACAACTACCGCCATTTTTGGAAATAGCCCGAGCAGCGTGGACAGAGCTCTCACCCGAGGTAGCAAGGGAGGGTGCTGGAACCAGGTTTCTGCACCCTTGGGATGTCTAGATGTGGGTTGGATGTTCCACACACCATTCTGTAGCTTCACACTCCTCTGCTTCCACACAGATCTAAGACAGGGCTATTCCTCGACACTAATTACTTAAGGAGTTATTTAGATCAGATCTACTTATGATGGTCTTTAAGCAAACATTTAATTAGCATAACCAGTGTGCGCATTTAACACAAATACAACTTTGCATTAACCGAGAACATAAGAATATGCATAAACATTCAATAGAAGTATCAATCATAAATTAACCAGATCTACAATAGCTCAGGTTAACACAATGTTTCAAAATCAACTTATCTTTATTTCCACTTTATCGCCAATAAATCCAAATCTACCCTGCGCACTCAGCTGCAGGGATCCATGCACATAGCTACGAACTCTACCAAGCCTTTGCACGCACAGTTGCAGAGCCTGTATCCCCTACCCAATACCCTTGACTTGGACTTAGAAACGCTCCAAAACTTCTTAGCTCATGAACCTGTTACCATTCAGATCATTCATTCTCAAAAACTAACTACTCCAACTATAGAGCCTCACTGTATTTATACATTTCCATGGTCCACGAACCATGGGCGGGCTGACTCAACATACATTCCTTTACATTATATTTGGGCAGACAACCCTTTGACTTAACTTATTACAATTCACGTTCTGTGCATCCCGCAGAGTCTTTACCCTATCTCTACCCAAACTTTCGGGCTTTGTGCCCCATGACCATTAAGCGGGGCTTCTGCTACCCAACAGTCCCCCAAAACAATCATCGTGACTCGACCCAAGTCACTCAACTGGTGCGGTAATCTTCACGTGGATGTCAATTAGCAGCCTCTCCACTTCGCTTGTACTTGCAGCAAATTCTTCTATCATCTGTTGTATCAGTTCCACATGTGTCATTGACACATCAATCTTTGTCTTCGCAGTCTCCATGGTTGCATATTATGTCTGCATGTGTGCTACCTTGCACTCTATGGTGGTCGAAACTATGAATGCCTCATCAAACCATGGTTGGAGACGAGCTTTAATCACGACTTCCTTCTATCTTGCCGCATAAACTTTGATTTTTAGGTCTTGGGCCTCCCTTATTTTAGACAAGCGCTGCGTAATAGCAACTATCTGCACAGTTCCCCTGATATTATCATAGGATTGCTAGAGCTCCCTTGCCTCAGTTTCCAGTCACTTAAGTGTTGGATCTTCCTAGAGTGAGATAAGTGTAACAATCGACTGAGTCAACAAGTCGGTACATTCCTTCATTGAACATGTGATCATCTCACGCCCAAAGGTAATGATATTTTTGCACTGCTCGGTGACCTCTGGTAGCATCGAAGCGTGCACCTACAATTTTAATTCTACTATCTTTAAACTGACCTCTAGCTGGATCTGTGTGACCTCCTCCTTTACTTTATGGAACCCAATACCCAATTTGTTGATTCGTGTCCCAATAGGCAGCTCAGCCTCAATCTCTAGCTCAGGGGCACCCGAGCAAGCTTTTGCTACTAGCTGCTCCACTTACTGATTCTACATGATTGCTTTGTCTCGTTGGAGGCTCAACTGTTCTATATTAATTTTCTGTTCACGAAGCACCTGTTCGATGTGGCCCTCCCTAGCGTGAGGCTCCATTGTGGTGCTGTTGTGGACCTAGAGCAATCTCTCTTATGGCAGGGAAGCCATGTTTAGTCCCAGCCCTGTAAGGTGTCCTAGCAAAACTCAGTCCTTTGCATTGTTGGTGATTAGTGCTCCTACTGGAATTGCGATGGTATGAGCCATTTGGGCCTTTAGTAATGTCTCATTAGTTATCATACTAGGAAACCCCTGAGTAGCGCTAGTGCCTGTTGGCGTGACCGAGATCCCAAGTTCTCATAGCTATGTACGAAGCTCCCCCAACACAATCTGATGCTCTGACATGGCCTCGTCGATGGCATCTTGGGTGGCATCACGTAATTTGTCCCCTATTTCATCTAGGACACGCATGTTTAAGTTGGTCTGTTCGCCATCCGATTTGGATGCCTTGGCCTTCTTCTGCAGCTTTGTTTGTTTTGTTGGCATCGGTCATTTCAACAGTGCACCCGTGGTGGTTGATGGTGTTTCTTCTGCAACCATCTCAGTGTGTACCTTCTGACTGCTTTTGTCCCTTGTCGATGCAACCCCTCCTACTGGTGCCTTTCCTGTTGAAGTTTGCACCGCTTCCCGGGCTGCTCGAGCCTCCGCAGCATGTTGTTTATTCCACTTTTGTTGTGCAACATGCTTAGATTCATCCTTCTGCCTTAGGATAGCATCCTCATTGCACCCTACTGCCTATGGTCTACACCATGCTAGTGGCCGGGTATCCAAAAATGTGTCAATAACATCGTCAATGGCAATGAAAGGGAGTGTGGTCCATGTCTGGTTGGGGTCTTTGCGTTCCCTAATGTAGACAAAGTGCATGTCCACTTTAAACTTGAAAATATGCTTCACACTTTCATAGATCTCATTGGAAAAGCAAGGTTTCCTATTAATCCATTGTTGCACACTCATGTCCATCAGTATCCAAAATATCTTGATGCTCTGGATTCTTCCAGCATCCCTTGTCACCTAAAGGGAGGCGTATTTGGTAGCTTGTGTCCGATCCTTCTTCAAGGTAGGGAACTGGCTGTCGTCAGGTAAGTCAGTGGTAACCAGCATAATTGACAACAATAGCCACACATAATCGAAGTCTTGCCCTCCTCTTGGAGCACTCAATAGTTAGGTTAGGAACTCTTCACAAAGGAACTATGAACAATTGAACCATTCTCCAGCTGTGCATTCCTCAGCGAGCACAACAACTACTGTCGGAACCTCAGCGTCACAAAATTTCCACATCACTTTCCTTGCCAACAACTAGGTAGCAACGTGGGCTACTTTATCTAAAATTCTATCAATAACGTATCTTTGGTGCCCCTTCTTGAGCTTATACTTCTTTTTCTGGGTTTCTATCATCATTACATCACCACTCCTATCAACAATTTCCCAGGGGTCTCTTCTGCCGCAGGGGAGCTGTGAGATCTTATGCACAAGTTCGGCTATGATGAAAACGAGTTTTTGCATCCATAATATGTCCTCATGGAAAAAACAGAGCAATTGTCTTATGACCAACATTGTGATAGGGGCCCTGAGAAAGTGGGGAATGGACAAGAGACATAGCAACCCAACTGTTGTGGAGGTGAATCCCCTCTACAGACAGAGGCGATCCCACTAGCCCCATAGGGGTCTAGCAACAATCATACACGCTGCATGCAAGTTCCTAATTGCACAATTTAAAAGTCGATCAGAAAGACCAACCTGGGATCCAACGCTATTTGCTGTGGGAGAAGTGTCGCTCCTGTCCTTTAGCTTTGGCCAGTCACTATCCTTGCGCTCCATGCATGGACACCTTCACAAATGAAGAACAACCCAAAACAAGCGTAAAATCCATTATCATACAATTATATATCAGTCAAGCAGGATATAACTCAAATATTACCAGAAGAACATGTGAGTGGAACCATAATAACAGTCGCTCATTATTCAATAGAAAAAGAGAAGAATTACAACCAATGAAGGCTTGAAGCTGCAAATCTCCTCCAACTGGGTTAGCAGTCCAACATGTCTTGCAAAGTCACTTCCTCTCTCAGCAAACCGGCAGCATAACCTCTCTTTCAGCTCTCACTATCAATTTAGCATGATCTTCAACACTCTGACACTATCATTAGCACTAGCCTGTTCAATTTGAGGTGACAGGAATTTATGGATGGAAGAGGTGGAAGTATTCATCGTATCTGGACACCTACCGAAGATTTGGCATTGTCCCAGAATAGCCTTTGGACTGAGTTGTCATGGATGAAAAAGACGACACTCGATCTTATCCATGGGATTTTTCCTCAGGGAACTGCATGAGTAATGGAGGAAAAAACACTTCAGTGTGCGTTGGCCAAAAATCATGACTGATTTTGTGTGGCGCGAGCTTTGTTCTATTACAGCGCGTCTGTGGGCGCGCCCTCTTTGTAGGAACTGAGCCATTGGCGCGGGTTATACACTGTGGACCCGCGCTAATGAAAAAAGGGCATTTTCCAAGGTTAATCTTCAAAGGGTGTCTTCAGGGATATTGAAGTTCATACTTAGGAGACCTCAATGCAAGTGTTTTCAAGTTGTGTCACTGGTCACAGGTCCGTAAATGTGTCCTCCAATGTGTGACAGCGGGGGTAATAAGGACGGTGACCAACGGTGACAAATTACTGCGTAACAGATGCCCCCTAAAGCATGAGCCTCGAGAGAGAGAGAGTTGAAGTGCTTTACAAGATCATATCCAACTGCCGCCGAGAATCTACATGGAGAGATACAGTATGATAGTTCAAATACATGATATATGTGGTATGGGCGCAGCCATCCATTGATAGAGTACATAATAATCAAGATCCGTAGTATGGACGCAGCCATCTAGTTGGGATCGATGAATAGACTCAGGTATGGTCGTAGCCATCCAGTGAAAGAGTCATGTATCAAAATCACGCCTGGATTACAACAGACACAATCCAGGGCCTTGCGCTCCACCTCGACCCGAACACAAGTACAAGTCCAAGCATGTGAACATGTAAGCTGAAGTCGAACATGCATGGACATCGTCTAATTACCAGTCAATAATGAAAACTGTTAACAGACGCGAGAGGTACCACCAATAATGACAATGGTCCTCAAGGTACTACAGGTACAGTCTACGGCGTGTGAATGCATGAGCCGACGTCGAACACGTTGTGGAGGTAAATCCGCTCTACGGACAGAGGCGATCCCACTAGCCCCATAGGGGTCTAGCAACAATCATACACGCTGCATGCAAGTTCCTAATTGCACAATTTAAAAGTCGATCAGAAATACCAACCTCGGATCCAACGCTATTTGCTGTAGGAGAAGTGTCGCTCCTGTCCTTTAGCTTTGCCCGGTCACTATCCTTGTGCTCCACGCATGGACACCTGCACAAATGGAGAACAACCCAAAACAAGCGTAAAATCCAATATCATACAATTATATATCAGTCCAGCAGGATATAACTCAAATATTACCAGAAGAACATGTGAGTGGAACCATAATAACAATCGCTCATTATTCAATAGAAAAAGAGAAGAATTACAACCAATGAAGGCTTCAGGCTACAAATCTCCTCCAACTGGGTCAGCAGTCCAACATGTCTTGCAAAGTCACTTCCTCTCTCAACAATCCGGCAGCATAACCTCTCTTTCAGCT
>APFE030612286.1:7998-25353 GCA_000404065.3 Pinus taeda | reverse complement strand
GGCTCAAGGCTCAAACACCAGTGCAACTCTCAGTGGTTAGTTTATTCACTTCCTAGAAAGAGTGTTCCCCTCACGCTCTAAAGAGAATCAATGTGGGCCAAAATATGGTATGAAATTCCAAAATACATCTACTGGGAAGTGTGGTTAGCTAGGAACGAAGCCATCTTCAACAACAAACTACAATCACCCAACATAATTGCTGCCAAAGACAAAGCATTGTTGCTGGAAACTTATGAGAATTATCCTCACAAGCAAGACAATGCGCTCCTCCCCGAAGAGATCAGCTGGCTCAAAGAGTCCCTGAGGTGTGTCAGCAATAAAAAGAATCCCTCCTTCCACTACCCCAGAGTGTAGGCTTCGAACCTATGAATTGGATTTCCAAAAGTGGTGGAAAAATCAGGGCAAAGTTACGATATTCTTCGACAGAGCCTCCAAAGGAAACCCAGGGATATCAGGAGCACGGGGAGTAATCTACTCCCTAGATGGGCACAAAAGAGGCAGCTTCAGCTGGGGCTTAGGTCTAAGTACTAATAACCAAGAAGAGATTCTGGGACTGCTCAAAGCTTGCCAGCTAGCCCAAGGGAGCAGAGGAATAAACCTACAAGTCTTTGGGGATTCAGAAATCCTGATAAAAATCCTCAACTCAGGTGACCATCTTAATAAGCCAGCACTCAACAAAACTCTTGAAATACTAAGGAAAGTGTAGCAGAGCTTCACTACCACTTCATCCTACCACATCCTCCGAAGCCTGAACAAGGAATCCGACATCAGGGCAAAAATGGGTTGCCTCTTAGCCTAAGGTACCCTGTCAAAGAACAATGAAACATCAGAATGGCACCCAATACCTTAACATATAATTTCACCCTAAGCAAAAACAGCCACTGGTGGCAATGTCTCCTGGTTCTACTATTACCATGAGTGCCCAAAATCTGGCACAGGCTTCACTTTATACTCCTGTATCTTACATTATGTGGCATGTACACTATAACATTGGCATCTTCTTAATATATAGCTCTTTTTTGGTGTCTCAGAACATATAATGCAGAGAACGCATTATCCCATTGACTCTTTTGTAGAGGCTCGGAGCACCGCTGCTATGGAATGAATTAATAATCAGAGGCTTATTTCAATGTACAGGATGGTATCGCTTGTTTGTCTTGATCATACCACAACGGAATAACTCTTAAGACATGGAGCTCATTTCCTATAGATCGCATGCAGTAAAGTGGTTTCTTGCATATACTCATGAGGGCACTGCTTAGACTTCTCTGCTCCAGCTCCAAAACCAGAACCTTAATTCGTGCATGATGACTCTGCTAGCTTCAAAAACAGAACCTTAATTCATGCTATTCCATCACGCATTCATCTAAACAGTGAGAACTGAAGATGCTCAGAAAATTTGTAGTTTCTCATGATGGCAGCGCTCAAACTTCTCTACTCCAACAACAAAATAAGCGCGCAGACTTCTCTGCTCTAGCAACTAAAGAAAATCTTAAAGCATACTATCCCATCGCTCACATTCATCTAATCAATGAGATAATAAAGATGCTCATAAATTTCTCAAGAACAGAGGACTCGCCTTATCCCACCAGAGAGAATTGGATCTGGATATGCAGTCTCCCTTTTCTTTTGTGGGCTTATGCGCATTGACCAAGGATCTTTGTAACCATGCCACAGTATTTAAGTTGGTTCTTCATTGAATGGCCAATGGAGCGATTTGGGATTTGTCGAGACTGAGTCACCTGAAATTAATGGTTGATGCATTATGTAATAGTGATGTTAGGCTATGGCCAACCATTTTCTATAAATAAAATCCAACCGTTCTTGTTAAAAATAAATAAATTGTCACCTATGTGATACTAAAAGGGTTGAAGATGGAAAACACTTTCTCTTGGATTGTCCAGCTTTTACACACATTCATTCTAAATTTCGAAATATTGGTCACACTACCAACCTTCTTGACTTGTTAAGTCAGCATAAATATATTAATATAGCAATGTTTCTCTCACTTCTTTTCAAGCATAGAATTAAAATGTTAAAGAATCTCAATTAATTTATTTTCTTCTTAAAGTCTGATAAACCATATTAGTTTTCATGGGCATTAATTATCATCATCATCACCCATAAATATTAATATGTAAACTTTCTTCATTGTAAAGTTATCCAAACCATAATTATAGAGGCTATATTAATAGCCAAAGCATAATTATAAGTTGAACACACACTTTTATAATAGTTATCAAGGTTTTTATGTCAATGCTTCGTTAACACCATATAAAACCGAGAGGGACATGTATAATTTATTTTGTGTGCTCAACTTCGAGTTGATGCGTATTTTTAAAACAAAACTAAAATATTCTCTAAATTAAAAAGAATTTCAACTATAATAAAAAACACAAATGAATATGCATATTGTTTAGTTTTAATTAAAAATATTATAAAACATCAATAATCTTGTTGAATTCTTGTGTTCACGATATTACAACCCAATATAAAAGAGATGATGTAAAAATATTCAACACAATTTTATATCAACTATAACTACAAATAAAGTGATTAAAAATAAAGTTAAAAAACAAAAAACAAAAAAGGAATATTAAAAAAATATTATATTTTCATTTCTGATTGTGAGAAAGATGTATAATTCTTGTACTTAAAAAAAAAAAATCAATATAAGACTTAAATAAATTATTTGAATATCCATGTTAATTAATATAAATCAACACCAACTTCATTTGTATATATAGAGAGAGTTAAAAAAATTATTTTAATATTAATTATAGTAGAAGATATCAATGCTCAAAGAGAAGAAGTAATTGAAAGTAAAAAAAAAATCAATTAGTTCTGTAAGAAGAAAATGTGTTAATTCATTCAATTCCCTAATAATAAAGTTCAAATGGCCATTATATATATATATATATATATTATATATCATATATATATATATATATATATATATATTATATTATATTATATTAATAAATAAAAATTCAATGTAGGACAATACATAAATAATTTCAAAATGCTGCCCAAATTTTATTTAAATTAATATATTTAAAAAATATGTTAATAACAAAAAAAACATTTTAATATGAACAATGTATGTCCTAAAATTGCTTTTGCTTGGCTCTGAGCTCTTCTTCCTCATACATAAGAAAATAGGTTAATGGCCAATGACCGAGAGGCATCTGGCAAGAGTGAAAATCTACCCCGTTATGGACCACCAACAAATCATTCTAGGTGGTGTTGTTTTCCTTGAATAAGGGTGATAAGTCAGTCTGCATTCACTGATAATTGTCAAAGATGGATGTCTTCACAGTTGGTTTGATGACTAAGCTATGATAAATTTTCCCACTGTTTTAAATAAAATAAAATAATTCAATACCCATAATGTCAATTACATTTATATTATATATCATTTAAAAAAATGTATATATTATATAAAGCAATTAAGTTTGCACTTAAAATATTTTCATCGAAAAAAAATTGATCCTCTAGGTGTTTTGCTAGATCCATGATCAATACTGAGAATTAGAGTTAAAACACATCAATGGAACAAATCAAGTAAACATTAGCACAAATCCATGGAATGAAGCACAAAAATACAATCTTAAAATATCACGGAATCTATGTAAAGCAGAAGGCCATCCAACGAGACTAATAAAGTCATTGGCAACTTTATTACATATTAATGTTGTGTAGTTAAATTGTCCATGTCTTGTTCAATGCTCCTGTCATTACCCACCAAGCTTTAAAATTGACACTCATACACATGTTTGCTCCTTTTTTAGTCGTAAAATACAACTTATTTAAAAATATCAAATTTAGAAAAATGTCAAATTGACGAGCATTAAGATAATCAAAGTTTCAAATTATATATATACACACACAAATTTTTACAATAATTGGGCGAAGTTGGATTGTGATCTAGGGAGCTAAGTCTATTTATTTTGACAGGACTCTGTTGGGTATTGTATCATTGTGTTGTGGATGTTGAATTCCGATATTTATTTTATTGGTGTGTAAATTAGATTTTGGTACATGGGTTAATGGTCAAATATTGTTGTATCATGTCATATTGAATGTTCCCATCCAACTGTGTTAAAATATAGTCATATCACATTCAACATTCAACTAGCTCTAAGTTAGAATTTATGTGATCCAATTTGTTCCAAGTCATTGCCATGCTCTGAACTGAAGATATTGAGTTGGCACATGTTGTAGCGACTACAACACCCTCCAAAATTTTGGCTCACATGCAAATTTCAAAGCCTTCCTTGGATCATGCGATCGATCGTCCTTGGTCACTTGTTGGTATGTTGATGATCTCAAGCTTCCCCTCCTTGATCTTAAGAGTTGTTCATGTTCTCATCTTTATGCATCATGTGTCATCTTTGGGCATAGGGATTGTTGTTTGTCATGCAAATGGAATGTTGTTTTGCTTCAAGGGAAATCATGCGTGTATGCGTTTATATCATCACATATACATGTTCCACACTCACTTCGCGCACTCTTGTCACAAAGGTTGTTGCATCAAGCAGAGTATGTTTTATACATTCTATATTGTCTATGTTACATCACTAAGTGATTGTGTGCGACCACAGCCAAGTCTTATCGATGTTTACATATGTTTCACTGATCTCACACTTAGCCAATTTCTCAAGCAACTTAGCCTCATTCAGCCTCCCAAAATTGTGCACTTTGCTTCTGCAACCATCAAGCTTCCTCCCTTGCATGTTGGAACTTCGTAGTGCGCATAGACCCCAACATCCCTCGGCATCCAAAATTGCGCAATGGTTTCCCCAATGCCTTTCCCTAGCTGGAACCCGTTATCATTAGAAATTGTGCAGTATTCTCCCTTGGCTACTCAATCTGCCTTGCAACCTAAAACTGCATAGATGTGTCCTCCCGGAACCCATCCCGCAACAATGCCTTGCATCCAAAAACTACACAGTATTGCCTCTCAGCTACCCAAGTTGCACCGCACTCAGAAACTGTGCAGGGGTGTCCTCCCAGGACCCCATCCTGCAAGAGTGTCTTATGCCTCAAAAATGCGAAGTGTTGTCCAAGATGCAATATTTGTCTTGCATGTAGAAACTGCATAGATGGGCCTCCCATGGCCTCACCCCGGCAACAGTCGCTACCCACTAAAGCTACGCTAATCTATCTCTTAGTGACTACAAGAAAATGTGACATGCTAAGATCACTCCCAAGGAGTTGAAGGGAAGGACCAAGAGACTAAGTGATGGTAAAGGATCAGGACCACATGCAAACTTCGTCGAATGCATGATCATCTCGAGGGTAAGTATGGTAATTAAAGAACACATTTTGAAGTACACCTCGTAGTTGAGTTTATAGGATTATTTGTCATTGTCATATCATCCTATCTTCAGTAACATGCATGTGTGCAAACACAAAAAAATCATTTCATGTGTTTCCTCTACATGTCTTGCTTCCTTTCACTTGTTTGACTAATTGTCGTTTTTGTCATGTTGATTGTCATCTCATGTTTGCGACCTTGTTCTTGTGATATCAAAGGTTTGTCTTCGTGTGCATGAGTTGTTTTGACTATGAAAACACTTGTCACACTCACACACAATGTTGTGAGCACTATCACACAAGTGTCGTCACGATCGTTCAATGATCTATCTTAAGTGTCTCACTTGTTGCTTTTAACCTTTAAACAGTCACATTGAGACATGTTGTCTTGTTGGTTTGAGGTGTATTGTCATCAAGTCATGTTGAGTGTGTGTTTGCAAGGTCATGTATACACGAGTTCATGTTGAAATTTGATGACTAAAATGTTTCCTACAATCTCAACCCAATTTTAATTTCACCTGATCACTCCCATTCAGTTAAATGCCCTTTCCCATAAACATACATTCAACATATATAATTATGGAAATGAAATTTCTAGATTAAAACACATGGGACTGTCAACACATGCTGAAAATAAATATGGACATAAACAAACCAACAACACACATAAAAATACACACGGAATTTTGGTCAACTTAGACCCAGGAAAAACGCCTTCAATCTTCTGTGGGGAAAACCTATTAGAGAGCTCTTCAAATTTACTTACCTTTCAAGTTCAAGAAAAATACATTTGCAGACAAAACAAAACAAAACAAAAAAACAACTTATCTCTTCAGCCCAAAACTCCTTGAAAATCATGCCCACTTTGCCTAGATTTTCATGCCCACTTGAAGATGAAAATATGTATTGTAAGGATATGGATTGTACAGACTGTACTGTATGGTTTTTTTACGGACTCTACAGATTTCCATACCGTTGTACGAACTGTATGGATTTTTCAAAAAAAATCTCAAAAACTTTTGTCGAATGACGTGCAGCTCACATCATTAAATGATGTTCATACTATACCTTATGTTGTCTTCTATGCCTTGATTTATGTGCCTGACTTTGCCCATAAATCACTCATTTAGCTTGCTGCAACAAATTTCTCCTTCAGAACTTTTCTCCAGCTCTCAACCTCCTTTCTCCAATCTGCTCATGAAGAATGAATGCAGCCTCTCTTTTATTTTCACCCTTTTGTTTCCCTAAATGACTTTCGGGGAAGAAGACTGTAGGCCAAATCATGGCAATGTTGAGGACGCAGAGTCATCACTTCGAGATGGACTTTCTCTTTAACTATGACATTGGTCTATCTACATGGCATCTGATTGATTCAATTTCGAGAAAATAATTGTGGATTCCTATTACGGATGGTGTAGGTCAAGAGTGTTTTCAAATTTTGAAGGAATGATGCATATGAGATGAATATATCAATCAATTTAGTTAGAGTCTTGACTCTTTCTTATTGGTTGGGAATGAAGTGTGTTCTTCAATATGCAACATTGTGTCCTTTAACATCACTGCTTTAGTGGAGATAAAGAGTACTCATTGGAAGTTTGAAGTTGTTTTTGTCTTTGGGTCTTCAAATTACTAACTCTCCTTTGTAGAGGTAATGTTTATAGTTTTTTCCATTGGGATGGATTTTCAAGAGTTTAATACCTTGAGATGGAAGCATTTTACTCTTCATGGAATGGTTTCAAGTATGTTTTCCTTGAAATGAAAAGTACCAAGGGCATCTGCCATGAATTTCATGTTTTGTTTTAGTAGAATCCAATGTTCTCCATTTTTCAATGGTGGGTTACAATCCGAGGAATCCATATTGATCCCTGCCTATGGAATTTGGTCCATGCATCTACGAGAAGCCCTTCAGGACTAGTAATTTTCATTCCTCGAATCCGGTTGTGAATATCGGGTAGTCTCTGAAAACTCACAACTTGACATAAGATCCCTTTAGCTCATAGAACTTTTTTTGAATCTATGGAATGTAGAGTCATGGTTGCTTGAAATTTTGTGCAACATGGGTCAAGTTGTGATGTTATTTGAAAATAGTAATATGAAGTATGCCCATTACACATGCGTAGAAAGGTTATTGAAATGATCTAGAGCAATGGCATTTGGTAGGACTGTCACAAATTCCGAACATCCAACAAAATAGTATCTTAATATTTAGAGGAAAAATAAGTTTATAGATGCTCTACTTTGAATGTGCATGCACTCAATCTTCAATTTGGGCATGAGGAAAATCAATCTCCCAAGGAAGAAAAATGTTACATGAAAGTTTAGCTATCTCTAAATTGAGCAATTTTTAGATGATTCAGAGTAGTTCTTGTTTTCTCTTACAACTGCCTTTTTGTAATGGAAAAATGCCTCCAAAAGAAGATTTTGTGATCAAAGTAACCTTTCCTAATATTAGTTTATGTTGTCACGAGTGTGAAATTCCTAGAACATCAAAATACAAAACCCTTTCTAAATATTGATTGTCGTTTTCCAATTGATCAACATTTGTTCTCAATGTAAGCTATCACTTATGGGAAATTTTCTTATTATGCAGTTATTCTCACAAAAACTTTGTTAGCTAAATTAAAAATTGTGATCTATACGAACACGAGAATTCTTCTGCAGCTTATCTCCTTTTTTCTGACTATAACCTGACATAGCTTGATAGTCAAATTATGTTGAGAAAATGTTTTAATGCAGGAAGCCAAAGCATTGTTGGGGCGACTCGAATATCATCAAGGAAATGCGAAGTAGCACTTCATGCATTTGAAGGAATAAACATCAATCCAATAATACCCAAGATGAGGTGGGCAATTGCCAAAAATGTGCAACATTGGAAAGGGCGCTCTCGTGGAGAAGACAGTCAGGGTGTGTCAATGCATGTTGTCAATCTGTTGGTTGAAGCTAGTATATCTTAAAAGAAAAATCCATGTAGAATATGAGGAAGCCAAGAGGTACTATTCCAAATCTAGACTTGTATTTAAAGTTGATCAAAATTGTGTTTCGTTATTGGACAACACGAAAAGAAATTATGGCTTTATGGAAAAAATATTAAATAAGGTAAAAGTAAATATTAAAATTCATGTGAAGGACAATTTAAAAATAAAACCGTAATAAAAAAATTCCCTGCTGAGTAGGGGGGACACGTCAAATTTAACCCTTGTTACCCACCATTGCAACATGGTGTATCTTCCAGGGTTTAGGGTTTACTGTTTATTTAGATATTGAATTCTCACTGTTGTAACTACCTACTTTGAAAAAATTGACGTATGGTTGTCGTCGTGATCGAGAGTTATTTTTGTTTATTTCTACAAAAAAGAGTACAGGTATTTGGCATGCATGTGGTTTCCAATTGTGCAATCAATAGTACAGTTGTTCATGTTTTAATAGTTGTTACATAGTGTTATGAGAGAGAAAAATGCTCAGGGTATATTGCATTCTAAGGGAAGGAGCAGAAAGAGTACTTAGGAAAGATTATCAGTTTAGCTAAATTGTTATATTAATGGCACGGGTGCTGCACTCCCCTCAAGAAATGTGGATGATAATTATCCTCAGCATTGTTTTCTACCTCTTGCTTTCTTCTCCAACCTACATAGATAAATTTGATAAATCCCTATATATGTCTTTGTTAGAAGACGCATTGCTAGGGTCCTACATTTCTTGCCTCATTTAATAAATCCCTATATATGTCTTTGTTTACCATAAACCTAAGCGACAAAAAGAAAATGCAATGTTAGGGTTCTTAAATTTCCCGAATCTTGCCTTAAGCTTGATAGCTTATAACCAATGAGCTTAGAAGTTGAAACCACAATTGGGTTATGGTCTCGTTTGTTAAACACCTTGTATTAATATGTACATTGTGTACATTATTCATTAAGATCAATATTTAATATATAGTTGAGTTTGGTTCCAATTTATTGTCTTACAGTGATATCAGAGCAGAAGTATATCCATATATCCATCTATAGATTAACTTGAGCCACGGTTATGTGGAATTCTTATAAAGCAATTCTTATAAAGCGTTTGTGAAGAAGAGTGAATAATATGAGAGTGTTGGTTGAGCGTTGGTGAAATTTTTTATTTGTTTAACAATGGCATCATTGCTCTATGTATTATGATTGCGGGGTTTCCTTGTCTTGGTTTTTGAATTGTCTTTCAGTCATGCATTGCGTCAGAGACTCCCGAGATTTCAGTCTCTCACAAATTTTCTCTTCCCCAGAGCTGGCTCTCTGAATTTCTATTTCAAATTGATTTGGCTATCGTATTTCTGCGAGACCTGAAATTTTTATGATTTGATAGAAATTACAAAGTGTCGCAGTGGAGAGTCAACTTTCCATTGGTGGCAACCATATTTTTCCACATTGTCGTTGATTAAAGACTCCTGAAATCAGAGAGTCTGTGACAAAGGAAGCTCGATCTGTTAAGGGAATGTATGATCAAGCAGCTTGATTGAAGGAGACAAAGTCCAAAGGCCAAAGCAGTCGACAGCCAGAATCACAACACTAGTCTGTGCATTATCCTATTGTGTATTGTTCATCGCTATAAAATCTCGGCAGATTTCACGTCAGCAGAGGTCGATTTTTTGGCCACTGGTGACTCAAGACCTGTGAAGATTTGAAAAGATCGGATGGTATCGCAATGATAAGAGAACACAAGCAAAAATATGAGGAACAAAGAAAGGATAGGTTATATTTTTATAGAAGCCGTGAATGCAAATTGATATTTAAAAAGGAGTTTAAGATCAAAATGTTTTGGTGTTGATACAACCACCGCTAAGGAAGATTCCAATGACAACCTATTACAGTAGGTAAATCAGGATCTATCAGACATTGTGTTGCTTCAGAAGGTGCAATCATAAGAGGTTGGGTAAAGAAGTTCCCTGAAGAGGTTTATATTTTCAATTTGAGTAGATTGTTGTGAGTGAGTGGAGATTTCTACAGTTAATTATATTGTCAGATATTTCTTGAATTATATTGTCAAATATTTAAGTAATTACACTGTATAATATAGTTAATCCATATAATATTTAAAATGATAACTCCATCCATCATGACGGACTAAAAGATTGTTGTGAAAGTTGGTTAACCGCAACTTGTGTTTTTGGATGAATAGATATTTTGCAATGTGTGCACATGAAATATATGTCACAAGAATAAAACATAATTATGAAATACGAAGACCGTGTTCATTAGAAATTTCCATGGTTTTACTTGGGGGTTTCGCAGACAAAGATGTATATGATCAGCAAAAAACTGACAGTGAATGTATGGCAGACACACCCTTAATCAAGGCAGGCTGCCATTACAGGTTTTGAATTCAATCATATACTCGGGTTTACCTTTGATGAGAAATCAACATCTTCCATTGGTTCTCACGGTGATTTTTTGGCCAGTGCCTGCTTGTTGTGGTATTTTCATCTTGTGGTGTTATATGGATTCTGAAGCATTTGATGTTTTTTGAAAAAGGCCTCCTTAAGGTGGAAGGTTCAAATCTCGGAACAATTTTCTGTTATATTTTTGTCTTCTCCCCTCTTTGACGAACACATTTGAAATGCCTTATTGTATGCATAATTATGAAGTTTTCTTTTTTTCAGAGAGAGTATATATATATATATCAGCGACAAGCTGGCATCTGACACATCTGTCACATCATACAAGAAATTTGTTATATACGGCATCGCAGCTTCACATAACAAAGATTCGATCGCAGATAGGGTGCGTGACAGCCGACTGCCCCACCCTTGACCCATGCACTCGCATGCAAATAAATATGAAATTTTCAATGTTGTGCTTTGAGATCTATCATTGGAGGAATATATCAGGGTGCTCTTGAGATTCGCGCACAGATAGTGTTCTTTTACCATATGAGTTAATGCAAAATATAAAAGTAACATTATGTTATTGTTGTTTAATTGGTATATGAAGTAGTTTTAAGTGAACGGAAATTTGAAAGCGTATGGAAAAGTTTTCTCTATTTATGTGTGCAGGCACCTTTTAAGAAATTAAATTAAAGAAATAAAGGTGTTGTGGTTAGAAGAGTTCATTTTGGTATATTAAAGTTCAGAAAGTCACAACTTTATCCTTGTCATGATAATTTTCGAAGATTTTTTTGAAGTTGTGGTTTATGCATGAATTTGTTGAAGTTGAAATTACTTTGTGAAATGGGTGTATTATTGGTTGAACTTAGCACCTTATTAAATTATTGTAAATTTGTTTGTATTGGGTGAATTTTCGATGGTTGCTGACACTTTTTTCAAAGTTGATTGCAAATTTTTCTTTGATAGGTTTCCGGAGAAAATGGTTAGACTCAATGATTTGCTACAATTTAAGCAATCTAATGTTATCTATTGTCCATAACAATGTCCAAGTCAGCAAGGACACACTCTATGACATTCAAACATGTTTGAAAAATGCTCAAAGCAAAATTGAATTCTTGGAGCTAGAGTCGCAATTACAATGAGATAAATTTCAAAAGAAAAATTGTGATTTTGAAATGGTGTTTATTCATAACAACACTCTGTTTGAGCCTGATTCTAATCTACAGGTAGGGATGGATCAAACTATTTCAAGAGAAAAACTGGATGCCACTGAAAGTCTTGATGAGAAGCTTTTCATTCCCAAAACCTTTATAAACAGAGTTGGTTTGGGATATAACAAAGATGTCCTAGATGTGTCTTTTCATATTCCTGATTTTTGTAAATCTATACAATTTTGTAGTGTTGGATTTATGGATGGTGTTGTTCCAGAGCAAATTGATCGATATCAACAATGTAATAGAGTTGAACATGTGAAAGTTTAGTGTTTTGATCTTCACCCATGTGAGCATTGTGGAAAGTGCAATCATCATTCAAACAAATGTTCCAGAAAGAAGACTATTGCAAGAGAAACTAAATTTTGGATGGATTGCTTCTTGGAATTGGTAAAAAACAACCAAGAAGATTTACAAGTCATACCGCAGGATATGTTCGAGAGTGTTGACCAATGTTGCAGTGATAAAGAATACTTCATCTTCTCACCCTGTATCTGACAAGGAGAAAAATGTTGATGGTCTACTAGAGGTTCAAAGATGTCAAGCGAATCTGAGTCAACGATCTACAAGTGAGTCTGAGCCACAACCTGTATCAGTTAGAGTCAGAGTTGTAGCCAGAGAGACTTCAATTTTTTTATTGAGTTGTTTGTGAACGAGCACTTCCAAATTCAGACTTGTTCGAGGAACTACATTGATGTTTCCAGAGTTGGCATTTTTTATTGGTTTGAGCACTGATATGAAGGTTCTAGATGTGGGTATCGCTTGTGGTTTTCTTATAAAATCCATCATCCTTGGCTTGTGGTAATCCTTGAAAACCATTTCTGAAAGACATTCAACTCTTGGTTGAGATGCATTTTTGCATTTTGAACTCTCATTCCTAGACTTTAAAATATCCCTTCAGATTAAGGAAGGAATGTTAGACACCTAATCTTCTGGATTAAGGTTAGGTTAGTGTGTGTTATGGTGATCAATTGTTAGAATCCAAGAAAACCCATAAATTAAATAACGATTTTCTTGTTGTATTAGTATGTAGTATATGTACATCATTCATTGAGATCAATATTTAATATATAGTTGAGTTTGGGTTTCAATTTGATTTCTTACATGGATTGGTGTGAGTTTACTAGAATCGACCCACGTTTGATTCTTAGCTCACCTATTAACAGTTATACATGTGGGTTCCCATAGGGGCTAGGAGTATCTATCCTAATTTGGCCAAAAATTTTGTTGTTTCTATTTAAAAAACGTGAGCCAAAGGCCTGTGTGGTAATATTTCCCAGACTTATGGGATTTTACAACTCACCCCTGCCCTTTTGGGGAGACTGGCAGGGATCACAGTGATCACCATGAACAAAATGGGTAAACATAAATTTTTAATTCTAGGCCTAATGAGCAGGCCATACTTGCCATACAAGACCCCCTTATGCAGAGATACACCTACCTTCACCTTTTGGGTTTTGGTCTTAGTTTAACGAGGCTTCAAATTTGCTTGGAAAACCATGGCAATTTCAGTAAGATTTTGATAGAATCTAGGATTTTTTTTTTGTAAATCCAAGTTACATCTGTCAAGCTTCAATATTTTGGATGCCCCTGGGGTTTTTTATGGTGTTGAATCAATTTCACCCTAAAAACAAGATTCAAGCAGTCCTTATGCCAAATTTATAAAAAACAAAAAAAAAAGACAATTGTCGGATTCCAATGATTTTTTGTTGTCTGGGAAAATTTGTCGCCTCAATAGACAACATCCTTAAACTTGTGACACAAGCCAAAAGCATTAGTGGATAACGATTGATGATTAGAATAGTAGTGGTGTAACTCTCAATCAAAATAGTTTTCGCAATGGGCTTATAATGATCGAAAATTATCAAGCATTCTAGTAAAACCCTTATAAACTCAAAATGAGTATGTGAACACTATATGTTTAAACAATGAAATTATCTGGCTCAAAATCATAATTATCATGTTTATGTTGCACAAAATGTCCCCCCTCCCTCCCTAACTCCGCCTCCCCCCTAAAGGATCCAAACTGGTATCTACATCCCATATGGATCCGTGCGGGATCTGTCATCGGATCTGTGGTTCAGGAATTGGGAACCGTGGATTGGGCTGGCAAACATTGTTCCTAGAAATTCGAAACCATGCTAGCTCGATCAACGGTTTTGTATTTCTAAACCGTGGATCCACCTCGAATCCATGGCAAATCAGACACGGATTTGTATGAATCTGATGCCCAACGGGTGGTTCTGCAACAGCCTACCCAAAAAAAAAAATATATATTATTATTTATTTTTCTCTAACTTGAGTTGGGGTGGATATAGGTTGAGTCAGGGAAATAATAGATGGGGATAAGGCTTATTACCCCCTCTCATTTCCTCACTCTTGTATTTTTGAAGACCTTGGAGAAGCGAGCTCGGAGAAGAAAGGCTTGAGGAGAGTGAAAGAGGAGCTAGGAGTAGTGAAGGAAGAGGAGTTGGAGGAGTAAAGAAGGACTTCCATCTATAAGAGCTAAAGGAATGAAAACCCCAAACTCTCTCATTTTTTTGTCATTGTTATTTGTATTCATTCTCCTCCCTCTCTTACTCTTTCCCATTCTTTCTTTTTGCTCATTTCATTGCAGGTTGTCCATCTATATTCATATTCCAAAATGGTGTTCTTTTGGTTTATATGTATCATTCTACTTTTGGATTTCATGATTATAAGAGGCAGTAGGAATAGAGAAGAAGAAGAACAAGAGGATAGTGGTCCCCATATGAGTGACACGATGTATTATGAGGAGGAAGGATTTGAAGAGGACACTGAAATGCTAGAGGGGAAAGCTACATTGACACCCTTATGGAATTATGTGACTAAACTTAAAGAAGGAAAAGGTGGTGGAAGCTACAAGTTTTTGTACCCTGATGGTTGTCATGGAGGAAAACCATATAGTGGTTCATATACCCGTGTGAGGAGGCATTGTTGTGGGGTGTTGGACAGTGATGATAAAAATGGTGTCATGGGGATAGCATTTTTCCCAAAGGTTTCAGCGGAACAAAAAAGAAAATACATCCAAGTAGAAGAGGTTGCACAACAAAAAAACAAGATTTGGTAGCTCATCTCCTCATGGTACTTCTGCAACCTCTAGAAGTAGAACAACAATAGGGGATTTCCTAAATGTTGTTGGGAGGGATTATGTGGAAGGAATGATAGTTTGGTTTCTTTATGCTTGCGGTGTACCATTCAATGTGCTCCAATCTCCCTATTGGCATGATATGGTTAAAGTCATCAATGAAGCTCCAAAAGGATACAAGAACCCCAACTATGAGAAAGCTAGAACAATGTTCATAAAAAAGAGAAAAAACAAATGTTCAAAGAGTTTTGACACATTTGACAAATGAGTGGATGGATTGTGAGGTATCCATTATATCAAATGGGTGGACAAATGTTAGAAACCAACATTTGATAAATGCTCTTATTGTTTCTGCTAGTGATGTAATGTTTATTACATGTCATTACTCCTCCATCAGTGCAACTTCCCAAAACACTGCAGATATCCTATTGCAATCAATCAAAGATGTTGGTCCTAATAATGTGGTTCAAGTGGTCATTGATAAATTATGCAGCAAATTGTAAGGCAGCGAGAAAAATTAGTAAGTGTACTCATCCACGCATCTTTTGGTTTGAGTGCTTGGTGCACACATTGAACCTTTAGATGCATGATATTGTGAAGCATAAAGAATTTGGATGGATTAATGAGCTTTACAAGAGAGGGAAGCAACTCATTAAATATATCAGAAGGCATACAAGGGTAAACTACTTTTATGGCACTTACTCCAAGTTGTGGTGGTTTAAACTTGCAAAAACAAGATTTGCAAGTTACGACATCACCCTTTAGGCAGCTAGTGAAGGTGAGACAAGGTTTAACTAATATGGTGACCTCTAAATCATGAGAGGACATTAACATTGATAAAGATGGTGCTAATGTAGCCAAGGACACTATTATTGACAGTTATTTTTGGTCACAAATTAATTATGTTTTGCAATTCAGCAAACCAATTTATTATATCATCAAGTTTGCATATTCAAATCAACCAATAATTGGGGAGGTGTATAAGCAAATAGATAGCATGTTGGGGCAAATTAAAGACATTGTTGAGCTTAGAGATATCACCTTGTACAATTATATTCATGCAGAGGTAGAAAAACAATGGTATATGCTAAACATTCCATTGCATACCCTAACATATGTTCTAACACTTAAATAGTATCATCCGTCATGTCTTTCAACACCAACACTAGGGGGTAGTAAGAGAAAACCGCACCTAGATCCATAGGTTCTATTTGGTTATATGAAAGCATTTGATAAACTAGCCCTTCATAAGGAGTCTACCATGCTATGGAAACATTTGAGCAGCTATACGCTTGGCACTAGGCCACTTGAGAGCATACATGCAATTAGAGATCAAAGAATTTATCTTCTCTTGAGTGATGGAACACGCATGGAGGTGCTACTCCACTTCTACAAACTTTGGCATTGCGGGTGCTAGCACGGGTGGTAAACACTTCTTCCGTAGAGAGGCGTTGGAGCTTTTATTCTTTCATCCATAGTGTTAAAAGGAACAAGTTAAGTTTAGACTGAACAAATAGCTTGGTTTATGTTCACTACAACTTGTGATTGTTGTCCCATTACTGTGATGATGCAAAGACTAATAAAAACCTTAAGGTTTGAGACAAAAATCTAAAGGAGCCCAATTTGGAGGATGTGAGTGTTGCGATTATAGCAATTGGAAGATGCTCTTATCCAAGATGATGATGATTAGTCTGAGATACCACCCCCATACATTCCCTTGGTTCCTAGGTTCCATGCTTCAACACCAACAACAAGGGCTTCATCTTCATCAGTTCCACTGCCACAACTTCTAGAGCCACCATCTTTTTCATTGTCACCACGTGGAGGCTCACGTCTTGTTTGTGGTGGAAGGAGAAGAGATTAGTACATATATTCACAGTTCACTACTTTTGTCATAGATTAGACTTGTAGCCTTGTTGTGAATTTGAACTTTTTTGTTTTACTCTTCCTAGTTAAGTGTGTACTTGAGCCTTGGTGGTGGCCAAGTGGCCTATTTTGTAAACATTATTATTTGAATTGTTAAGTGTGTACTTGAATCTTGGTGGTGGCCAAGTGGCCTATTTTGTAAACATTATTATTTGAATTTTGGACATGACACATGTTGACAGTTGCTCACTTGCTAGATAGGTTACCTGAATACTTGATGATTTTATTTTCTAAATGTTTTATGTTTTATTATATGCGTAAAAATTTGATGTATGTTTTTAATTACTAGAATCTAGATAGTTGATGCTCGAATAATTAATCATTAATATACAATGGAATCATGGATGCCATATCTATCTTTATTTATGTAAAAATATGCATGTTTTCATGTCTTCTATAACTAATTTGATATTTGGGATGTTTTTTTAATTTAAATGCAA